>JALIZH010015535.1:0-50112 GCA_030522465.1 Rhipicephalus appendiculatus
GAGTTCTCGTAGGCATTCATTGTTGATTCCAGTGGTGGTGACAATGTCAGCAGCGGACATACCATTGACCTGTCTCTCATACAGGTTGGAGCGCTGCTGCAGCATCTTTTCCATGGTCACAGCCTCGGCCAAGAACTCCCGCGACCGTCTTCGGAGGGCTCCGCACGAGGCCGGCAAAATGCTGCTCCTTGACCCCGCGCATCAGATGGCGCAACTTCTTATCCTCCGCCATTCTTGGGTCAGGTCGTCGGAAGAGGCGTGTCATGTCTTCGACGTATGTGGTCACAGTTTCATTTGGCAACTGGACACGGGCCAGAATCGCTCGTTCCGCTCGTTCTTGGCGATCAGCACTGGTGTAGGTCTCCAGAAGCCTACGACAGAATTCGCGCCACGACGTCAGTTGCTCCTCACGATTCTGATACCACGTGCGCGCCCCGTCCTTCAGGTAGAAGTAGACACGACTTAGTTTTGCCGCATCGTCCCATTGGTTGAACACGGCTACGCGCTCGAAGTCGACCAACCAATCTTCGACGTCTTCGCGCTCTGTGCCGTGGAACGTCGCCGGCACCCGTGGGCTCTCTAATGTATACCGGTTCGGCATTGCGCTTTCCGTGCCGGTTGGAGCTGTTTGAACCGAAGCGCTGGTCATACCTGTCGAAGTGGTAGGAACCGTATCGTCGACTTCAGGAGGCAATCCCCTGATTCGGCGGCTGGCTCGATGTACGGGGGTGTTAACTGCGACTGGGCTTGTAGGGCGACTCCCAGGAGGGGTCTGCAACATCCGTGAGAGCTACCCAGCACCTCCACCAGTGTCACAAGACTTCAGATGTGCTGGGGGTCTTTTAATCAACCACCGAGTAGCCGGCTCTTCAAAAACGCGTCCGTCGCGGCTGGCTCTCGAGCGGAGAAGAAGAACGCACGCGATCTTTTCTTTCCTAGGGCGTGAGCCGCTCTTTCCCTCAACCTCAAATTATGCTCGGGGCTATGCCCGTCCCTCCATCCCGCGTCCCATGTCCCGCGTCCGGCGTCCCGCGTCCGGCCACTTTCATGAAGTAGGGAAGCACCCACTATGCGTACCAGAACACTGTAGTACAAAAAATTACACCATCTCCCGCTAAAGGGAACCATGTGTAGATGTGAAGCACCGGGCGCTAACGCTTACACTCGCGGCGGCGTTGACGCTGGCGCTCATCGCAGCGTTGCGCAGGAGAGAAAACTGGGGAGGCGCAGAGCACGCAGTGATGGAGCGGTGTTTCCTACTGGAACATGCCAATCGCTGCCAATGGGCAATGAGAGACAGAAGACTCCGACTGGACACAGAGACTCGCAGTCCGCTTTTAGTTAACGCGCACGCTGCGAATTTTTATTGTTCAACAACGCGCAGGAGAAATCTCCCACCGGCACCACCTTGCAGGTCAAGATACATTGCCATATATACGGGGTGGCCAGTGAACCGTTGTGCAGTGCGAGCAGTCGGTTTTTTCAACCAAGAAACTCGCTAGCAGCCGCTGCCTGCGTCGGCATCGCAAGGTGAGAGAGGGGGGGAGCGTTGGAGAGGAGAGAGGGGGGGCGCGCATGCGCAGTGGGAGTGTGGACGCCGCGGGCAGGGGATGCCTAGAGGAGAGAGGGGGAAGCGTAGGAGAGGAGAGAGGGGGGGACGCGCGTGCGCAGTGGGAGTGTGGACGCCGCGGGCAGGGATGCCTAGAGGAGAGAGAGGGGGAGAGGAGGTTTTTTATTTTAATTTTTAAAGGGTTTGCGCATGCGCAGTAAGGGTGGTCACGCGGCACACCACCACCACCACTGGATTAAGCTTCGCCATATGATGCTTCACATCTAAAAGGCACTCAACCACTACCACAGTCACAAGTCATGGCCGAGAGCCCAGAGAGGCTGCTTAGCAATGGCTAGGCAGGTGGTGTCTGTCGCCCAGGTTGACTACAATGCTTGATCTTGCTTGCATGTGTTTGGGCGGGGGGCTTAGTCCGTCCCTCCTTCCCGCGTACCACACCACCACAGCGCATGCGCGTCCCCCTCCCCATCTCTGTCCTCTCCAGCCCTCAGCCCCTTTCCCTCCTCTAGGAATCCTCTACTCTACGGAGCGGCGCCCGCGTCCCACACCCCCCCCCACAGCGCATGCGCGTCCCCTCCACCTATCTCTTCTCTCCTACGCTCACCCCCTTTCTCTACTCTAGGAATCCTCCACTCTACGGAGCGGAGCCCGCGTCCCACATCACCACAGCGCATGCGCGTCCTCTCTCCCTCTCTCCTCTAAAATTCTCTACTCGACGGAGCGGCTCCCATGTCCCACACCCCCACAGCGCATGCGCGTCCCCTCCCCCTCTCTCTCCTACGCTCAACCCCCTTCCTCTCCTCTAGGAATCCTCTAATCTACGGAGCGGCCTCCGCGTCCCCTCCCCCCCCATATCTCCTCTCCTACCCTCACCCCGTTTTTCTACTCTACGAATCCTCTACTCTACGGAGCGGTGCCCGAGTCCCACACCCCCACAGCCCTCCCTCTCTCTCCTCTCCTAAGGTGCCCCCGTTCTCTCCTCTAGGAATCCTTTGCGGAGCGGCTCGCACGACAGGTGGTGCGACAGCTGCATACTCCGCTGGGGGCGCCACGGTAGTTCCGCGGTATGAAAATACGGAGCGCGCGCGCGCCTCATTCTCACTCCTGTGCAGCGCCGCGATGAGCGCCCGGGCCGCTGCCGTGAAACGAGAGCAGCGACGTTTCTCCCGCTCAAGCTGACCATCTCCCCACTGCTTCGCATCCACACACGGTTCCCTTTAGTGCGAGATGGGGAAGTTTTTATTTCCTTTTTACTTTCTGCCATTTTGTTGTACATAGACCTGTACAGTAAACGTTCTTCTAAAAACGTCAACGGGTGGAGGCGTCTTCATCCGGGTCAACGTCACGAAGACGGCGGGGGTCTCCATCGCGAAGCTCGGGCCCGGCCTTGCTTCACCCACAAAGAACTTACCGAACGCTCACAACTTCCGACGAAAATTTACTCTGATGTTCGAGTAAATATTTCTGTTAACCCATGCGTTCTATGATAGTAAGGTGTGGTGGTCTGGGGAAAGGCCTTGCATTTCTCTAAAATTGCTTGACGATGTCGGACACAAATACAGGTCCTTCGGTCCATACGCGGCTCAGGTAGCGCGCCGTGCTGTAGAATGGCGTGGTGTGAAATGAGAGGCAACATTGCTAGCTGATGCAGATGGCAATGCTGAAATTTCTTCTTAGCGTGTGATCGATGGCAACAATTATCTATCCGTTGGTAGCAGGAGCGGTTTAGCGGGAATACATGGATCTTGGAGCGCGTACCATATTTCCTAGAGCAATCTTATACGTTTTTATAAAGAACGCGCAAGCCACAAATTTGATGCCACCACCCCTTTAACAAGAGCAGGAATATTCCCTGCAGTTAGTCAAGGCTGTGTCATTCACTCCACTGAACCTGCAGTGACAGTACCGCTCCCGAACCAAGTTTTCATATTAACCCAAGCCTTCGCAGGAATAAACAAGAACAGTTTAGAGGTATGGCGAGCCATACAAGAACTGTTTTCATCATCTTAGGGGTTCCAATAATGACCACTCGCTAAAGATCAGGAGATAAGCTAAGAATGTGCCAGATCAACTCCACAAAGCCCGTACTGGTTTGAATTCTAGAGCGTGAAGCTTGAAATCAGCAACTGAACGAAATGTTGGGCGTTGAAATGATACAGTTGTCCAGTTTGTAAACTGCTCGTGTACTTATTCTGAAAAAGGGCGGAGCTCTGAGTTTCTGCATCGATTATCTTCGACTGAACAAAATGACAAGAAAACGATGTAAGCACCCTTCCATAGATTGACGACGCATTGCAATAGCGGTAACGCCTCATATTTCTCGCCGATGGAGATCAAGACCACCTACTGAAAAACTGAACTGGACGACAGAGATCGAGAGAAGGCTGTCTTTATAAAGTCATACGGGCTGCTCGAGTTCAAGTTCATGCCTTGCGGCTTTTGCTCGGCAACAACGACGTCGCAATGTGTCAGCAACAGTGCTAACTGCCTTGAAGTGGCATATTTGGACGACGACGTCGTCTTCAGCTCCGAGAAACACCTCCGACGCCTTCAAATGGAACTTCAGGTAATCATGTCATCTTGTCACATAAGCATAAAGGTGCCGTATCACGCATGGAGAGCTAATTTCCCAGGGGAACGTCATCAGCAAGTCTGCAGTTCATCCCTACCCATAGTGGACAGCTCTCATTGCAATATTCCTGCAGTCGGCCTCAATTGTCTAGACATATACGTTAAGTTAGCTGATCCTTCCCATACTCGTAGCTCTCACAAACGAAGGCTTTTAACATTCCAAAGTGGAACTGTTCTTCTAAATAGAGTCGTTTTTTCACTGACGAGTGGAATACTTCACCAGGAGAGGTTCGTGAATTTCCGTGTGATGACTTTTTACCTTCACTTGATGCGTCATGTATTATCCCCACTCCCGCTATGACTACAACAGGTTTGTAGTATGCAAAAATAAATAAGCATAGAATATACAAAAGCCTACGTGTTCCACTGAAGATCAGATTATCGACTATTTTCGAATGTGCTCACCGCTATCATTGCATTGTGAGTGTTCTTTCCTGGGAACAGGTTCGCGTAATATAAACTTATATCTTTATCAACTTGAGCTTTCTGTTTTTCTCTGTCACAGCCATGTGAAAATACGCTTTTATGCATGAATCTCCGAATTCTTGTCTTTCTGTTGTGTCTTTTTTATTTGTGGGCGCGTTGAACTTTCGCTGAGTGATATCAAACGTGGCTGAATACTGCCATCACCTTGAAAATTTTCAGGGGCATTACTCTGCTTTCGTCTTTTTTGTTGATGTCAAAGTGGAATAAGGTACAAAAAATAATGGTATTTTAGCAACCGGTGAAATGCTTTCAGTGGGTGTGCGTTCAAAAGCATCAGAGTTCATGCATGTAGAATATTCTGAAATTAAGTCAACTGCAATGAGCAATAATTTCGACTTGGGATGATCAGTCAAATTCGGCGGTGCTACTCAAAACATTGAGTGGCAAAGGATAGCAGATTTACGACAAATGTAAAACACAGCAGGCAGAACAATCGGATTTATTTTTTAGACAATTTAGAAATAAGCAGCACAAGATGTATTTCTTCTGTGTAGAACACTGGATAATTGGATACATTGGGAAAGGCTTCTGAAAAGGAAACAACATTGTTGCATTTCAGCAAAGGAAAATCTGTTTTTCAAGTTTTTACATTAAAACAAGATTCATTGCACAAAATTTTTGACGCACGACATAAAAGCGCGAGTTTTATTTTTCTTTAGAATAACAAAATAAACCACAAAATTGCACGGGATATTCTACTTTAATTCTAAACCCCTTCCTCTGTACTGCTGTGGTGTATGTGAATGCTGAAGAATTATTACATTTCATAGGGCTGCATGAAGTAAGCATACACACATGGAAAACACAAATCATGACGGGCGTTGAACTGGGTTGGAGGAGATACAACTTATTCTCATTACTCTTTCAGTGGTTAGCTTCAGATTTTGCAAGTTTATGTGGAAATATTCAATAATGAAACTTTAACTTGCCTGTATTAGGTCCTCATACGAACTGCAAGTCCAGAATAATTCAGTTTTTTCATGCTTCTTCTGAACCTCCTACCGAGATCTGGTAAAAAAACAACAGTGAAAAACAAACATTCACACTCATTCTTCACCTACAAGAAAGTCAAACACTCCATTCGACACAAAATTTTGATAGTTACCAGTTTGTTAAGAAGCGTCAGTGCCACACCGTAGTTGGCGCATGAATACAGAGCAACGTCAAACAACCTCGTCTTGAAATTTTCCCTCAAAGTAGATGTCAGGGCCAGTTTGGACGCCATAATATAAATTAGAACAATGCAAGACACAGAAGACCTGAAAAGCTTGGTGGACGCTTGAGCTTCGCATTCGAGAGTAGAACGCAATAGAGTAATCAGGCGCTGCGCTCACTGTCTTCAACCGTTCCGCAAGGAAAGGAATGACGTTTAGGCGCGCAACATTGACTATTTAAAACTACCCTAGAATGTTTACTGGATGCTCAAACAAAAATAATTTCGATGGCTAGTTTCTATGTTTGACGCAAAGTTAATGAAAGCCAGCAGATAATGAAGCCGACGAAAGTATAGGGGTACGGCAAAATTTCCTAGTACAATAGGATATTTTACTGTTTTAAGTGTATTGCAGTAATTGTGATACATATGTGAAGAAGGTAAAGTGGAAGGTAAAGTGGACGACAATACACACTTGTCACGGGCAGGGTCCGAACCTGCAACGTTCAGATTACATGGCCATTGATATTCGCAATTGAGCTACCGTGGCGGTGGTCTTCGTGTCATTTCTGTTCAAGTTAGCGGGTTGCACTACATTGCATAAGAAAATGTGACTGCCACCAGCCCAGCCAATCGGCAATGCGCAGTGTGGTGGACTCTGCACAGCTAGCAGGAGGCTCTTGCGTGTTGAAAACATAGATGGTGTAAGGACCGAGTGGTGGTTCGTCACGTTTGCGAGAACGTGGCTCAACGAAACGGACGGTAAGAGAATGCGCACGAATGAGTTTCAAACAACATTTATGGAGACAAGGGATTCTAGGGACGATGCACAAGAACAAGCACAGATATAAACAGACATAAATTAATCTGAATGTTCTAGCCGCGGAATGTCCGTCTAGGTTACAAAAAGAACTAAGTCTCACGACTGGTAGACTGCGTTGTCTTGAGGAGGGGTCAGTCCACGTGCGGCGACGAGTCTCGTCGACGGCGAGCCCAGGCACGCAAGTGACACGTCCCGCGTGCGGTCACAGCAGGAAGACGAGGCCTCCGTAAGGCCTCCCGTTTGATCACGGCCTTGCGCCGTCCCAGGTGGCGACGGTGTTCAGGAACTGGCGACGCCGACACAGCAGGAGCCACGCCCGGTGCCGGTAGCCCCAAGCAGGTACCTTGGCTCCCCAGGCCTCACCAGGAACAGGCAGGAGGAGCTCCACGCACAGCGCCCTGGTCCGGCGTGTCCTCGCTGGAGCCACCGCCAACGTCTGCACCACCAGGCAAGCACCAGGCCCTCGCCGAGCACGGCCAAGACGATCTCCAAGGACAGCGCCCTGGTCCGGCGTGTCCTTTGGCTAGTTTCCGCTCAGCCCTCTGCGCGTTCCACACGCGCCTCTCTTCTTTTTCTTCTTTTCTTTTTTTCTCTTGTGCCGCCGCCGCGCGTGCCACCTTGCTTGCTTGCTTGCTTGATCCTTGTCTTGGCACTTACCCACTTCGGGGGATTGGCCATGAACCGGCGGTTAATATAGTGATATGGATTAAACTTTTGACGATGAAGAAAAACTAATCGGTTGACTGGGGAATATAGAAAAAAGGAATTTTTTCTTTCAGACGCTTAATTTATGTGCCAATATAATACTTATGGGACAGTACATTCGTATGCTGTGATCCGCTCAAAGAAGGACAAGTGCAGAAAGTTGACTGAAGATAAATTAGCACGGAATTCTTTTAGTGTCTCCAAGAAATTCACATACGGCTAAGCAGATGTTCCTGTTGCTGTGGCCCAAAGCAGAAGCCCCAAGGGACAGAATATTTTCCGAATTAAGTGTAATGCCTAAGTTTCTGAATAAAATTTCGAAATGTTTTTTCCTATGTCTGATGAAGCGACGGCAAGTGAGTAAAAAGTGGTCGATGTTTTCTTGCTCTTGACAGACAAAGCATAGAGGAGATGGCACCAAACCAGACCTGTATAAATAAAAATTTAGAGGAGGTATACGGCATCGAAACTTTGTAAAAGACACCTCCAATTTACGAGTGGGACGCCATTTATTGTTCCAAGCAAAAGAAAGATGACCATATTCTTGAACTGGTAATTTGAATTTCATGTTATCTTGAATTAACGAATATTTGCGGAATCTGGATTCCGAAATCAAAGCTGTATCAGGCAGGATGGACATTACCGGACCATCGAGCGACCACCGGGCTAGAGTATCGGCCATCTCGCTCAGAAAAATGCCACGATGACCAGGGACCCATACCAATCGCACTGTACGCAAGTTTTTAGGTATTAATTATGTGAATGCAGTCAGGATAGAAAACTCGGAAGGCGAAGCTGAAGTGAGAGCTCTGCATACAGATAGTGAATCGGTAACTACCACAGCCGCCGAATCATTTATTGAAAGTTTTCTAAGCGCTAAAATAATTGCTAAGAGCTCTGCCTCGAATATGGGAGTGTAATCCGGGAGACGCAATGAGAATGCCCACGATAAAGCTTCTGAATAAATGCCTACCCTCGCTTTCTCTTGACACATGGATCCATCAGTCGCAATTACGTTACCAATTCCCACCTGAAGTAAATGGTCTTCTAGCAAGCCTAATAAATATCTAGAAGCAAGTAGTTTGCAATTAGATGGAAATATATCATCAAATTCAATTTTTATGTTGGCCAATGAGTTGTCACTTGAAACGATGCCGCGTATATCAATATTTAGAGGATCTAGCTGTTGTTGAACAAACAACACTTGAGGCTTATATACTCTAGACCAAGGCTCATTAAAAAATGTTCTCCCTTCAGTCATGAATACAAACTGAAACCGTCTTAGAGAAGATGCGTAAATTTTTAAATATGTGTTGATGGTAAGAATGCGGAATCTGCACGCTAGAGTGGGACTTCGGGCTTTTTGATATAACACACTGTTCGCAGTAAATTTTGGTACCCCAAGGCAACTCCGGAGAGCCACTCGCTCTAGCAGAACTAAGGGATTAATTTTATAAGCTGCCCCCCCCCCCCGTAAAATAAACCACAACCAAATTCTAGGATGGGACGAATATACATACGGTAAATCATGATAAGGTTGTCCCTGCGTAGGCCAGTAGGGTGTCGACCAAGCTTACTAATCATTCCAACAGCGCGCGTTGCCTTAGATTTAATATGCTCAATGTGATTCCGCCAACTTAGTTTTTCATCGTAAAGTACGCCTAAATATTTTACGCAGTTATTTTGGGGAATTACTTGACGATAATGAAGGGAAATACTAATGGGAGCATTCAATGGAAAAACAATCACTGAACTTTTACTAACGTTGAGGGTCATTCGAATCTGTGCAAACCATGATTCTAAGGTTCCTAAGTATGCCTGTAATGTTGCGTGTAATGAGTGAATATCACCTGCAGAAGAGAAGAACGCAATGTCATCTGCATATACATACACCTGAACGTTATTTTGAAGCGGAACTGAGCTTAATAACACATTAAATAACACTGGAGAGAGAACGGAGCCTTGAGGAACCCCTCGAGACTGATTATGTTTCGGGGAAGATAATCCACGTTGAGAACAATAAAATTTTCTATCCTTTAGAAACTCGTACAACCAATTAATTATATATTGTGGGAAGTTCAAGTTTTTTAATGAATTGAGCAGGGTGGCATGTTCTACACTGTCGTATGCTTTGGCCAAATCTAGAGTAACTAACGCTGCATATTGCCGCCTGTGACGAGCAAGCTTGATACGACCTTCTAAATCTACATGAGCATACCATATGGAGTATCCAGGTCTAAAACCTATCTGACATGGGCTCAATATTGAATGATCTGCTATAAATTTGATAATTCTAATGTAAAGTACTCTTTCAATTAATTTTATAACATGCGACGTGAGTGCGATAGGTCTTATCGATCTGCATACCTAATCCTTGTTTTTTAAGCAGTGGGATTATTTTTGCTACTCTCCAATCTGGAGGAACCCAGCCTTTTCCAAGGGAGTGGTTGACAAGATTGAGGAGGGATTGAGGAGACACCTCAAATAACATTTTTAACATGCCTGTCGTAATGCCGTCAGGACCTGGAGCTGAGTTGGGGAGAAATTGAACAACATGTGCAAGTTCTTCTATCGTTACGCTATCGAAATCATCCACGTAGGAGGGTTTGGGGAAAAATGAGTGTATTTGAGAGGTGAAGCGCTGTTGTAATCCTAATGCTATGCCGTCTAATAAATCAGTCAATTCTTTTGCAGTTAGAACCACGGACTCTATGTTTATAGGCGTAGAAATAACCTTACGAGACCTCAGAAATCTAAAAAGCGCTGTTTTGTTGCTACTCTTTGAGAGAAATGTATATCGGTTATCGTCATATTTAGCTTTCACCAATGAAACAGTTCTTTTAAACAAAGCTTTGGCATACTTATAATTATTCCAGTTAGTGGGGCACTGATTAATGAGAAGTTTTTTCCATGCAGCCTTTCTGCGCCTGTACACTCGTTCGCAATCGGAATCCCACCAGCCACTTACAGTCTTCCCTTTCGCTGAGGCTACAGTAAACTGTGATTTTTTTTATAGAGCATTTTAAAATCGAACAAAGGCTCATGGCTTTAATGTCGTCTTCAGAACTACTCACAGAAGATAAGCCTGACTGTAAATTTTTCTTAAATTTTGTATAATCTACAAAAGTATGAGTCTGATTATCCAATTCTACCAAGGAATATTTGATGTCAATAACTATTGGGCAGTGATCACTATTTGTTGCAGTCTCAACCACCGCCCAAGAAGAAATGAGAATGTTAGAGCTAGCAAATAATCAGTCTAAAATAGATCGCGCATTACCTCGTAAAAATCTAGCCACTTTTGAATTTAAGCATGTATAACAGTTTTTACTTATCCAATTCCACAGCAATTTACCTGACGCGTCAGTGCGGTACCCCCCAAGATACATGATGTGAATTAATGTCTCCCACGATTAGAGCATTCATTCTACAGAAGCTCTGGATGGTATCAAGTATATCATCATCTTTAACGCCAGACGGAAAATAACTGTTCGCAAATGTAAGAGGCGCACAGCCTGGAAGTGTTAGTTCCACTACTAAAATTTCATAGTCACATGATAACGCCTGATAAACGATTTTCGCTCTGTGACAAAATTTAGCCGAAATAAAAAATGCTAACCCTCCACCTCGAGAATTTCTGTCTAATCGAAAGCACTTGTAATTTTGTAAATGAAAATTTTGACTCGATGACAACCAAGTTTCTTGCAACAAAATAACGTCGGGGGATTGTTGGGAAATTAGATACAGTAAATCTGTGGCTGCAGATTGAATAGACCGGCAGCTCCACTGAAGGACCCGAAGCTGACCTATTTTGGCGATAGGCAAGCAGCTGCAACTGCTTGGTCTAAAATACTATCTTTTAAAAAAATCTGATTTGGTCAACGATTCTTTCACGTACTTCTTAGTTTTAGGATTAGTACTCTGAGTCTTGTTAGTAGGTGACCTGGTACGTTTAAGCATTCGAGCATCCAAGTCCATATCCTGAGTACCTTGTGAGCCTGAATCCGATAGACATTCCCGATCGGTTCTTTGGGAATTAGACGGCAGTATATCATTATTCCTAGCAGCATCTGATGGAGACCCAGGTAAAGAACTGATTAAACTGAGGGGATTCTGGAAGCTCTTGGTTAGCTGTTCTGACATTCCAGACAACTGCGTGGACAACACTTGAGCCAATGATTCTGTTAGGTTACACAGAAGCTTTTCAAGTGACTTTTCTACCACTTTCTCTACAATGGAAGCAATAGACTGAGCAACTGATGCATCCATAGCGAGAGACTGACGAGCTGTAACTCCTGCATAACCTTGCGTCCTGCTTTGAACCTCTGCAGGTGCTTCTCTGCGTGAACGACGCCTTCTGTCGATGACCTCAATAACCTGTAATTCTTTTGCTCTAGCCGGACAGTCGGAGTGGTCAGCTCTGCGATTGGCTTGGCATAAGCAGCATGATTCATTATTGGATTTACAGTCATCCGCACCGTGATCACCCCCACATATACGGCATCGAACATTAGAGCGACAACCGTTCGCACTATGTCCATACCGCCAGCATTTCCCACATTGAATAGGACGTGGAGCAAGGGATTCAACTCTGTAGATTAATGGCTATGCTTTTATCTCTGTCGGACGCGATGTCCCTGCAAATGTGGCGATAACTGTCTCTATGGGAATCCTCACATTATTGAGTAGTCTGTTACAACGGTACACAGCTATAACACCTGCTTCTGAGAAAACCTCCAAGATTTCCGCTGGACTTAAGCTGCTGACCCTGGCTCGCCTTGACGCCGTCTTCTTTATCGTCTTTAGTCCGCACAAACATCTCCAAAATTCCACCAAAAGTTCACAAACATACGAATTCCATTTACAAATTTCATCCATTCACTACAGATGGTAATGGAGTATGACAAAAGAACAAATATTAACAGCAAACTGGCACACATGGACCGCGTCTTCATTGACATAATAAAATTTCTCTCCTCAGCTTCATCATTTGTGCATACCAATGTTTCTGAGGAGCCCTCCTGATGCGTTAGGAGTTCTACGTTTAAAAGAGGCTGCCGTTTTACTTGTGATTCCCACGTTTGAAACGCAAAATTTGCGCGGCGTCTACGCTGCTTTTGTGGAGCGAGCTCACGTAGCCGATCGCGCCATGCGGAGTCCATGGAGCGAAAGGGCGCAATCGCATTTCGAGCATCAGCTCATGGTCATCACCATTTCGTGTATTATCACCTTTACGGGCACCATCGTAATCATCGTAGGAACGTTCATCATCAGCATTTCATTATTTTTATTTCTTTAATCGTTCCCCCCATTGAGTCTGCCGACCTGTGTGACACCACAGAGACATACGGACGCGCAGGCACGGCTTAGAACATCTGCAGTGTTAAAAAACTGCAGGTAAAATACGGAGAAATTTTTTAGGGGCGATGCACCTTAGGGTCTACGCTTGTCCGCTGTCTGGCGATGACGATCACGCTGATGACGATGAAGAATAAGCGCGTTCCAGACCACACGTTCTCTTTCTGCCATGGATGAAAACGATCGTGAAAACGCTCTCGCCTGTGAAAGGCCAAGCGGCAACGCCGACAGCAAGCTGCCACCCCGGAGGCGAGAGCGCGGCATGCGGCGGCTCAACGTCTACGCAGACATCAAGCTACCCCAGGGGCGAGAGCTCGGGAAACAGCGCAAAACGGCAACGCCGACAACAAGCTGCTACTCTGTAGCTGAGGGGTGCGGGAAAGGGCGGCTCAACGGCAAAAACACATTGTATATACTGTATTCACGCTGTATCACTCATTTACATGCGCGAGTGGGCAATGTCAGGGGTGACTTATGGTAAGATCGATCCCCAGTGCTTCGCCTGCTCGTCGTGATTCACTTCGTGGAAATGCGTATTATTTTGCTCCCCGCCGAGCAGTTGAATGACCCAGAGTGATAACGGGTGACCTAGTGTTTTAACTAGTTCATTCGTAGCTAACCGCACAGTGGTGGTCCGCGTCATAGAAACCCCTTACGTCGGAATTGCGACAACGCGATGCCGTCATTTACTATGCAGTCGGGCACCTCTGCAACGCCTTAAGAAGCAGCACTTTTCGACGCGTTTCCAAAGTTGCCAACGTAGACGTCGGCATAGGTGCAACAGCTTCCGCTGTGTTCCCTGCTGAAGCGAGAATATTTTTTGATCTCCTACGCCAATACTGCTGCTTCCTCGAGGGTTACGCCCAACCCTCGAGATCTTGATGTGCGAAGTCCATCGTCGTTTATTTGATATAATTTTCGCAGTTTATTTTTATTATTTTTCGTACTGAAATTATCGCTAGTTTTTTTCTTAGAACTTAGTTCCGAACCACCATCTTTGGAACTGAAAAGCCCAGCTATTCCAGGCCCCTGTATTATCACAGGCAACTTTAATGCCCATCATCTGATATGGGGAAGCTTGAGGATAAACTCAAAGGACCGCTCTCTGATATCGTTTGCGTCAGACCACAACCTGCGCCTTCTGAGTGATGGCAGCCCGACATTCCTGCGAGGGACGACGTATAGCAGCTGTCTCGACCTGACACTGGTGTCATGCTGCCTAAGTTCAAGAGTGCGGTCGTTCACTGATATTGAAACCCATGGTAGCGATCACATTCCGACTTATGTGAGAATTGATGGCCTAGAGGCTTCGTCCTCACTGGTGTCTCGGTATACTGACTGGGCGCTTTATGAAGATCAAGTGGAGGACACGTGCAAGAATGATTGCTCGTGTAGGATAGAACAAGTAATTTCAGACGCAATGCAAGATTGTATGCACTGTTTCACGCATTCACCGAAACGTACGGAGGCTGACATTGAATTAGAAAGGCTTCGGGCGTTACGTCGACGTGCTGAAAGAATGTACAGGCGTAGCAAGTGATTCTTGATCTTAGAGTAGCAAGGCGTGTGCAAAAGAAGATACAGCGTAGAATAGACGAGCTGCAGTATCAAAGGTGGAAGAGTTTTTGCGAGTCATTAGACCCACGCAAGCCACTGTCTCGTGTATGGAGAACTCTACAGGGTCTTCGCTCATGCGCCCAGCAACGTCATCCCTTCAAGGCCCTTGCACTCTGTCAAAACCGCCGTGAGATTGACGTTGCAGAGGATTTTTGTATGAACATCACCGGCGGGACAGTCCTATTCACCGATATGATTTCATGCGACATCCCCGATCCACGAGATATATGTATGGATGCTCCATTCTCTATGGAAGAGCTAGAAGCCGCCATGACACTCTGTAGGCGTTTCTCTTCACCAGGACCCGATGGAATAACGTATAGGGCTCTGGGTCACCTGCGACAACCAGCTAGACAACAACTGTTAAACTTATTTAACCGGTCATGGGAAGAAGGCATCGTACCTCAAGAATGGAAACGCAGCCGTCTGGTACCCCTGCTAAAAGCAGGAAAATCACCCCTGGCGCTGTCATCATACCGGCCTATAGCTCTCGCCAGCTGTGTAGGAAAACTCATGGAGCGCATGATTCTCACGCGACTGGAATGGTTCCTTGAACGGCACAACATTTACCCCGACTCCATGGCGGGATTTCGACGAGGCCGTTCATCGATTGACAACGTCATCGATCTGGTGTCATCAGTAGAGCAGCAGAAATGCAGTTTTTTGCGCTGTTGCAGAAATGCAGGAAACGACTAGCAGTTGCGCTCTTTCTTGATGTGAAAGGTGCTTATTACAACGTTTCCCATCAAGCTATATTAGACACGCTTCTGTTACGTGGACTTGGAAGGCGAATATTTCGGTGGATCCGAAGCTGCCTGACACGAAGATCCTTTTTTGTGCATACTGAAGATGGCCCAACCTCCGACCACTACACGGGCCGTGGCGTCCCGCACAGGGTTGCCGTTGGGTGGACTTGAAAAGGAGCCAAAACTCAAGCTGAAAGTAGCCAAAGTAGCCAGGCTGTTTACTTTTAGCGCCAAATCTGTAGCCAAATAGAAAAACAAGTGATATTGTGTATAAATTTGTTAGTATTGAACAGTAAATAATATGATTTTGAATAAGCACAAACGAAGTATAACGAGCATAATATTCTCCCCTCTTGATTGGTGTCCAAGCCGCAGGTCAGTTGCAAATAAATGAATAAAACATGATACTTTCAGTGCACCCGCATACAGTTCATCTGCAATGAATACAGTTCTCGCGAAAGTAATTTTGGGCCATCAACTCAGCAGGAACATTAAAGGTCGAAGCTGTTTTTTTCCTGAAGCCGTAGACCGCGATTGGTACAAAGTTACAATATTACCAATCTAGCTTGCAGTAGCGATATCTGACCGAAGATGAACATTTCAGCTTCATTTCCATGCGGATATCTCTTTGACGCACTGTGTTTTAGCATAATTAGAATCTGGCGTCAGCACTAGCTGTTACATAGCCACACGTTTCCTTACATGCGCGCGTCCCTCCGTCTTCTCAGACGATGCTCGTTGGGTGTCTCGATGCACACTGGCCCACTACATGCTAGTTCCATGCTACAGCTATACCAAGCACGTTTTATTGGTGTACTGCGCTACAGCTCTCCTCTGTTTTCAAAAAAATCACAGCATATCCACGGAGTGAATGATGATGAGTGGGCGAAGCTGCGGAGGTTGATCGGTAAACCGTGAATCTTCCGTGAATTCTGCCCAGTAAATCATCACCGACGTGAGATCGGGCGCGTTTATACTAAAGGGTCGATGAGAGTTATGGTGACTGAAGCAAACATGGTTACACCGTGAAATCTTCAGTGGTTTCGCCCAGCAGTAATCAAAGCGATAGTGTGTGTGAAATTTTATTCAAACTTCAACGACCGGTCGTCGTCCATGGTCCGCCAAGCAGCACGATCCGGCAAGCGCACTCGTACGGCGATCCGGGGAATGAGAGATCCCCGCGCAATCGGAGACCAGCTGCACCGCCAACGCCATCTAGCGTACCTTCACCCAACCGCCATTCTGTACGCATGTCTATAGGACAGCGCCCTCTCAGAAACGAGACTAGAACTGGAGGTGAGACACCATATCCACGGAGTGAATGATGATGAGTGGGCGAAGCTTCGGAGGTTCAATAGGGTACGCATTTGGGCTGGTTGGTTCATGATTTCCAGTAGAAAACAGCGCTAAAATACGGGACGAAGAAAGGACACAAACCACGGCGCTGATGTTCGTCGTTAAACCGGTAATCTTCCGCGAATTCTGCGCAGTACATCATCAACGACATGAGATCGGGCGCGTTTATACTAAAGGGTCGATGAGAGTCATGGTGACTTGCAGCTCACTTTAATTTTACATGTACGTTCTGAATTTTTTTTATTGTGTAATCACGCACAGGAGACATCTCACACATACACTACCTTGGAGGTCGCAATCCAGTGCCTACTGGCTACTCAGGATGCATGGACAACCGAGAACCACCCAGGTGATGCTATAAGGAGCGTCGCCCCTAAAACTTGCATGACAAATATTCAAGCACTTCAGAGCGTGCAAGCACAGGCACTACGTGTTTGCCTCGGCCTCCCACGAAGCACCTCAACAGCCGGAACAGTCATATTGGCTCGGGACCCTCCGGTTACGACCTACGTGACAACCGACGCACTGAGAGCGCATATTCGACATATTTCACGGATGGTGTCGAACCATCTGCCGTACCTGCCAGAACAACGACCGCAGGCGTCGTTCTCCAATGTCGTCAGCTCTCACCGCGCTTCGCTACCATCGGGTTTCACACCCTCGGCGCGTTCATCATCCGCCTTGTGGTGCTTACGTCAACGCGATGTGCGCTTTTCCGTTCCAGGAATTAGAAACAATCGGTGATCGGTGAAGTGTAGCGTCAGGGGTGCTTTTGAAGAGTTTTCATTGTGAAGTTCGCGAAGATGAGGTCTATGCACGTTCCCCTTATGGTTGTCGGTTGTATGTTGTCGTCGGAAATGGGTCGCAACGAGTACACGTCTATCATGTGGCGGACGAGCCAGTCGTTCGTGGTTATATCCACGTTGAAGTCACTCGCAAGCACGAAGGGCGTGTGGCTGTATGTCTGTGTGTACTGTGCCATTGCCTTATCTAGGTAACGTTCGACGTTCTCTCTAGAGTAGAGAATGGGGGTGAGTGTAGGAGAGGATAGGGGAGGGTACGCGCATGCGCTGTAGGGGGGCGTGGGACGCTCCATAGAGTAGATGATTCCTAGAGGAGACAAACGGGGTGAGCGTAGGAGAGGGGACGCGCATGCACTGTGGTGGTGTGGGACGCGGGAAGGAGGGACGGACTAAGCCCCCTCCAAACACATGCAAGCAAGATCAAGGAATGCGGTCAACCTGGGCGATAGACACCACCTGCCTAGCCATTGCTAAGCAGCCTCTCTGTGCTCTCGGCCATGACTCTGTTTACTGTAGTAGTGGTTGACGGCCTTCATATTACTACAGTGTCCTGGTTCGCATAATGGGTGCTTCCCTACTTCATGAAAGTGGCCGGACGCGGGACGGTGGACGCGGGACGCGGGAGGGACGGACAGAGCCCCGAGCATAAGATGCTTCGCATCTAAAACATTTCTACCTTGGCCTTGAAGCAAGCTGCTATGGACTGTTTGCGCACTTTCTATGCTGACAGAACTCACGTATACACGGATGGCTCTACCACCCAGAGTAGCTCCACCGGCTCCATAGTCATCCCATCAAGACAAATCAATCTCACCTACAAACTTAGTCACATGACCACATCGACTGGTGCGGAGATTGCTGCCCTGCGAGGTGCCGTCGATTATATCAAGCAACAACCGGCTAATCGATGGGCAATATTCTGCGATTCAAAGACGGCTCTACAATGTCTCTCGTCGGCTCTTCGTCGCGGATCGTACGAACAACTTGTGTGGGAAATAAGAGAAATGCTCCACGATGCGATTGAGAAAGGACACAACGTTGCGTTCCAGTGGATACCAGGTCATTGCGGTATCTCTGGCAACGACCTCGCCGATGAAGCTGCCAGAAAAGCACACGTAGAAACAAACCTTGTTTCAGTACCTTTATCCAGGATTGACGCGGCTCGATACCCAAGTAAGCTGGCGCAGAACATGACAATCCACAAGTGGCAATCTTCACAATTCACACATCATCGACTGTACTCTCTCGACCCATCTCTATGACTGCGGCTACTCCCTGGTCTTTCCCGGGAGGAAGGTACACTGTTGTGCCGTCTGCGTCTGGGCGTAGCTTTCACCAACGCCTACTCATTTAAGATTAGTATGACCGACAACGCTGAGTGCAACGACTGTGCCGTCGATGAGACTATTGAACACATATTGTGTTACTGCCCGACATACGCAAACGAGAGGCTTCACCTCCGCACTGTTCTTCATCAACTGGACGCAAGCGCTTTCACAGTCGAGAAGGTGTTGGGACCATGGGGCTGCCCATCTCAGCTCCGAAAGGCAACGAAGGCGCTGTTCCGTTTTCTGAAGGACACTGGACTGATTCGTCGTCTATGATGCCAAACGTGGAACTGTCACGTCGGCTCAGTGACTTTTCTCGCCTCTTCTGTAACTTTTTTCTTCCCCCTTCCCTCGTGCAGGGTAGCCTACCGGGCTCAGCCCAGGTTAACCTCCCTGCCTTTCTTCTACTCTTATTCTCTCTTTCTCTCGGGGTCCGTTTTTTATAAACAGAACCACCTTTTAAAACAGTTATCTAGTTAAAAATTGTTTTAACGCCAGACCATAGCGTAAAATTCCCATCATTCGATGGGCTTCAGTGAAGAGAAACCATTTTCACTATAAAGCTGGACTCTTTGCTGCTTTTGCTCTTATGAATCTTTATGCTCCCCTTTCCCATTCCCCCAGCGTAGCGTAACCAACCGGTCATGTGCCTGGTTAACCTCCTTGCCTTCTCTCTTGTATTTCTTCCTTCCTTGCACTTACGGACATAGGAAAAAATTTTTGGTAAAGGGCACTCGACTTTCCTGCTGTCTCCGTAAGGTTCTTACACATGCCTCTTCGCCTGTCATTAGTGCGGGATGACGGTACGCCTTGCGCTGCTGACATGCTTAATAATAATAGGAATAATAGTAATAATAATAACAAGTGTTATTATTATTATTATTTCTATTATTATTATTATTATTATTATTATATTTCGTCTAGGGTTTTACGTCCCACAACTACAATATGATTATGAGAGACGCCGCAATTGAGGGCTCTGGAAGGTTTGACCATCTAGTGTTTTGTAACTAGCACTGACATCGCACAGTACACGGGCCTCTAGCATTTCGCCTCCATCGAATCAATCCCGCGATCTTTGGATCAGCAACCGAGCCCCATTACTACTGCGCCACCGCGTCTGACTGCCATCTTCACCGCGCGTGTGAGTTCTGCCGACCACAATACCTTAATCTTGTTTGCTGATCACTACCGGTGCCCCTAAAGGAAAAAAAGTATACGCGAGCTAAATCTTACCGGCATTATGACATTAGCCCAACATTATCTGAAAGGAGAAACCGGGCGGGGTATATCTAGCCTGCAAATCTCGCAAGGCTAGATATGCCACCAACCTGCAACATCATCATCATCGTCATCATTGGAGCCTAACTAATAGCGTCCAACTTCAATTTAAGATGACGCAGCGAAACCGTGGAAACCATAATACGGGAGAATATAGCTATAGTAATAAGAAGCCAGCAGAGTGGATGAGGTAACAAAAATGTGTGGATGACATCTTAGTCGAAGAAGTTGGCACGAACAGGGCGTATAGGGGGAGGTGAGATAATTACTCGTCATTAAGAGTAATAGACTAGATTCCAAGAGAAGGCAAGTGCGAAAGCTAGAGGCAGAAAGTGAGGTGGTCAGATAAGGTGATATAGTTTGAGAGGATAGCCTAGCCGCTGCAAGCACGGGACTTGTTTAATTCTAGAAACATGGCAGGCTTTTGCAATGCAGTGGGCGTACACAGACTGATGATGATAATAGCGGTGATGATGATGGCCGCCACTTCCACCGTGATATCTTCGGCCATGGATTCCTGATATCCCATCTTGCTCGTATCGACGGCTCCTCTATTTTTTCACAACCAAAGCTTACTTCCGTGATTGACTTCGCCAGTGTCACCAACGTGTTCTTCTGCGATCGAGTCTGTTTCCCTGTGACTAGGTACCAAATGGAACCCCACCTACGCAACATTGGCAGGTATGTGACGGTCACTGCGTGATTTCCCCTTTCTTGGACATTCCTCTCACGCGCCGTGTACCTCTTCCTCATTCACCAACGCAAAATTTCGGCTGAACCCATAAGTGATTGCCGACATGTATAACATGTATAACGCTGGACAGTAGAGTACTATTAACCGTTTGTTCCACGCCAATTATTTCTGCACCACTGATGTCTCCTTCAACACCTCCTGATGGCGCTCAGCTGGATTGCCTCTTTAATGTGGTGATTGCTCATGGCCTTCCGCCTTCTCAGCACTGTCACCTACGTCAGTCGCTAGCATTATATAGCGACCATTTCGATTTTTTTACCCCAACTTGCACTAATTCATTGGTAAACCACGGTACGCGAATGCGAGACCTATCCCTAGACGTCCTCATCAAGTGCTTGTGATCAAGCGCCATATCATCCAAATGAAAGTCAACAAAACGCTGACTAAGGACAGTTAGATAATGTGAAATTCCTTAGGCATTCCCTGTGATACTTCGTGGGAAAAAAGGCAACTGGCACCCCTGCGTCTACCATCTACGCGAAAACTAAATTGAAAAAAAAAAAATGCGCCCACCTCCCCGAAGGGAAATCGTGAGGAAATGCGAATGCATTTCGCGCGCGCTTCACTCTATTTATATATGGTGGTTGTGGTTCGAAGAAGGAAAAAGGCGCCTAATTTCTGCAGCCCGGTCGGGAGCAAGACGCAGCGCCTTTTTTTGCTTTTTTCTTGTTTTTTTTTTATAATAATTAATTTTTTTTATTTATTTTTTTAATTTTTTTTTTCATATATAGCTCCACCGAGCTCCGCCGCAGTCCGCTTTTAGTTAACGCGCACGCTGCGAATTTTTATTGTTCAACAACGCACAGGAGAAATCTCCCACCGGCACCACCTTGGAGGTCAAGATTCATTGCCATATATACGGGGTGGCCAGTGAACGGTTGTGCAGCGCGAGCAGTCGGTTTTTTCAACCAAGAAACTCGCTAGCAGACGCTGCCTGTGTCGGCGTCGTGAGGCGAGAGAGGGAGAGGGGGGGAGCGTAGGAGAGGAGAGAGAGAGGGGGGGGGCGCGCATGCGCAGTGGGAGTGTGGACGCTGCGGGCAGAGATGCCTAGAGAAGAGAGGGGGGAGCGTAGGAGAGGAGAAGAGAGGTTGGACGCGCATGCGCAGTGGGGAGTCGGGCAGGGATGCCTAGAGGAGAGAGGGGGAGCGTAGCAGGGGAGAGAGGAGGGGAGGCGCATGCGCAGTGAGGGGTGTGGTTGCCGCGGGGAGGGATGCCTAGAGGAGAGAGAGGGAAAGAGGAGATGTTTTATTTTTATTTTTTGTTTGAAAGGGTTTGCGCATGCGCAGTAAGGGTGGTCACGCCGCACACCACCACCACCGGATTAAGCTTCGCCATAAGATGCTTCACATCTAACACCTGCCGGCGCGCACACCTCCTCAACCTATCCTCCTCCTCCGCGGACAACGCCAACGCCGCACAACGCCAACGCCGGATGCCTGACATAGCCCGACTATGAAATGCATTCGCATTTAAAAAACGTTTATTATTAGCCGCATATAAACGACGCATATGCCTGTCGCCCTAACCCATGACACTTTTTCTACATATTTTTGGTCTGGCAGATGATCCTAACCTGAAATGCTTTGGAGAAGGCCTCGTTCATTACACCCGATGTTCGATCACTTTGCAATCATTGTATGAGTTGCATAATGCACCAGCGGAATTGCAACGAGTGATGGACTATCTAATTCGCGGTTTCAAATGGTCCAGACGCCTTTGTACGTCGAAGACGTGGTCTCCTTTTTGCCTATGCTCAGAAGACCTGAGCGATAATATCGGCTATTTGGCACGTATTTCGCAACAAGGTTTTCAACTAGGCTGCTCGAAATCCTATTTGGCCTTCGAGAGATCACCGCATAATGCAATCTTCTTGGCGCTGGGGATGTACGACCTCACCCAGCAAACTACACGCTGAAAAATTCACCCGTACCACATTCTTCCAAGGATGCCCGCTGGCTTTTTATTTGAACTAATATTAAAAATTTCAGGTTTTGTCAAATAATCAAACGAGATAGCGCAGTCTTTCACTTGCCTTTTCAGAAAAATACATACCCTTCTCGTGCTGTACTACACAATCGTGGGCGTTTACCCCGCTCATCGCACTACTAACTTCGCCATGCGTGTTAGCTTCTTTCGGCCATTCTGCATCCAAGAGAAGTCCTTACCGATGCTTACACGGGCACTGTTCTCGCCCAATGTTACCGTCGTCAGGACTGTTCAATTGCATACGCCAGGTGTCTTTGTGCGTGCGCGAATAACTATTTTACCAAAATTAGAGTACCTGGCTCTTATTATTATGCAAACTCTCTCCTAGTCTGTATAGCCAGCTCTTCACCACCATGTTCACGGCAATGTTCTTTTCTGGTCAAACTCCCTCGTAATACTTACCGGCTACCTTGCTCGATGGGCTTCAAGCGAATCCACACGGTCTACAAGTCGGTCCAGGTGCTTCAGGAAGCACCTAAGACGTATCAGAGCTTTCACTAATCAATGCAAGTACCCCTGTGTTTTTCATATTTTAACTTTTTAAAATTGCTCAAAAACGCGGTGACGCGGTCCAACACAATATTTACCGCATGTAGTCAGCGACTTCTTACTACTGTCTAGGCGTCCTTGTGCTGCGCCGTTGCATCACGCTTCGTCAGAAATTGCTATCTGAAGGTCCTGGACACTTCCTTTTAATTTCGGCATAGATCTCTGGACTGCCCTCGTCCAGCTTCACGATACGCCAAGTTTCGCGCTCGATAGTAGTTCTATCGAGCACGCCGTCAGTTCTAAACCTCAAGGATTTGGCCACTCTGTTCATTAATATGTTGCCTCGTTCTACCTTTGCGACAGGCCGACAAAGGAATGCTACAGCCTGCAGGTTATCTTCAATCCCACGACGTTCCATATGACCCACAATATATCGTGGGCCTCTACTTAGATCGTTTCCTACGTGTGTGTCACGAAACAGATAGATGGCGTTGTCTCAGACTATGCAATGTGGTCTAAAATTATTCTTCTACTTCCATCTTCGTGTGCACCTGACGTTACAGGCACCTTGCTGTTCAACGCCATCCTTCAACAAGGGGCACACTGGCATTTTTTAACCGGCAGTGGCAGACATGCTCCAAGGTCCGCAAGAACATTCTGGAGTGTTTGACACAAAACAAGTTGTCCACAGCCTAGCAATCACAGCCGAATGGCTTGTTGAAACGGCTAAACCGAACACTTGCCGACATGCTGGTAACGTACTTCGCTCACCACCAAGACTGGCATACTGCAGTGATTTTTTTTACAAATTCGTCTGCAACACGTCCAAGCATGAGATCATTGGCTGTTCGCCTTTCCTCCTACGGTATGTTTTAAAACCTGCGTCTCCTATAAACACACTCACACCTATTGCCACGTGCCCCACTACCGAGTACCTCGAGTAGCTGTTACCATGACGACCGTGCACGTCAGTAGCGCGCCTAATGCTTAGATTTTGAAATCCACCAGTAATTAATACAGCCATCATGGTGCCACTGAACAATCGCCTGTACACTTTACCTTCCTGGGTTCCCAAGCTCACCGTACTGACTTTCCGAAAAGCTTATATTCCCGAACACCGGCTCATACTTGAATAAGCTAAGTGTCCTACGTGACGTTCGAGTCAACCACGCACCGACATATTTGTGTTGTCTGCCAGAAGCCCTATTCCGTACCGGACATTGCTCACAATCACACCGCACACAGTTATTTCCCGTAAAATGTTGAAAGCGATTGATATGTTTTACTGTAGTTCCAACACTATGCTCAGGTACAACAACCAACTTCTCTCGTAAATTGGTACTCATGGCCAAGAATAGGGGACATTGAGGTAGTTAAGGAAGCTTCCCCCAGATGCCACTACAGCAGCTAAAACTGCGCACACGCTGCCCGCACCTGTGCTGAGGCGTACTCATCGATGCACTAAAGCACCCGTATTCACCTCGCTTTTCCGCACACGCTCCTCAGCATTGTATTTAAGAACTTTCTAAGCGCCAGGAGCTGTTATGACACAAGCCGATTCAGTGTAGGAGCAGGTGTGGGCTTTGGATAGCAAGAAACAGGCCGACAAAAACGGCCGACGAAGCTGCATGGCTTTAGCGACACAGTAAAGTAGCATATCAATTGAATGAACACTCCTCAGCCAATCTATAATCTTGGACTCGTTTTTGAAACCTCTTCTCCAAGCTTTGCAATTGAAGTTGTAAGAGTTGAAACTGTGCGTAAATTGAGAGAGGTCTCACAGGCGTGTCGTAAAATCTTCAAATGCCCTAGGAATGTCGGAGATTTGTGACACTTACTAGAATTGCGCCTAAACTGTTCTATCGGTGCCCTAGTATAAGAAACCAAGAGTCATTTTCAAAATCATGTATCGTTCGTGATATATGATTTTCTTGTGTACTTCCCATTCAGTAATGGTGGGGCGCCCGGCCACCACCCGGTGATGACGCGACGTGTACGTGTCCCAAAATCCCAGGAATACAACGCAGTTCCACACGCAGTGATGGTACTTGCCGCTTTTTCTGGTCATTTCTGCTTCCACACGAGCTTGATTGGGCAGCTTCCAAAATAATTCATGTTACAGGACCGCACCTTCGACGCAGCCAACCCAATTGACGAGAAGGCTTTCTCTACAATGCACCCACACCCCCTTTCCGCACGCCTAAGTGCCCGTTCCGCAGCGCATATTACTTTACGTACGCCAATCTTGCGACCATGGCTAGGCCTAAGCACAAGCTTAGAGCAGTGCCTAATGAGTAAGTGGCGTAATTTGCAACAATAATTCGTTATGTCAATTTCTGTTTCACGCATTGACTTGTCCACCGTTTCTTGCAACGTTGACACTTGGATTACCAATAGCATAAGCCAAACAAGTAAGTTCAAAGGATGCAAGGGACAATATAACAATACTCCGGCAACAAATCTTGCCGAAATTATTTTCGCCTCCAAGTGTCGAAGCATTGACTTGCAGAAACTTCAAGTAGTGTCCGTCACTACATTAATCACAACTAACAGACAACCAAGCCAAGGAATGTGTGGGGGACATTATTTGTAGTAATTAGGATAGAAATATGGAGAAATAAAAGTGGACGAAAAGACAACTTGCCACCGGTAAAGCGAATTGCCCTTCTTCCCTTCAAAAAAATTCACATCACGCCTTCAAGGTATTTCGATGATTTTTTGTGCTCTTGCGTCACACAAACAAATAAATTAATTTTGCCGTGGCTTAATGAATAGCCACGGCAGAATTTGCGTACCACGCACACTAAGCAAATCTCTTCAAACAACACTAACCTTAATCGAGGTTCACTTCGTGGCTTTTACCACGAACTGTAAAAAAAAATTGGCCGCGTATCTGCGTGCTTCGCTGCAAATGTCATCGAAAGACGATAGTCTTCTGCCGGTCTCATCCGCGGCCACCTGTGATGCTGTTCTCGACCATTTCCGTCCTGGCATGACCAAGCGTCTTCTCGCCGCAAGCGCGGTGTTTTTGGCAGCGTGTAAAAAGCTGAGAAGGCGCGCAGAGCGACCACGAAAAGAGATTCTCTTGTTTGCAGCGACGAGGGCAGACTGCGCCAGCTATCGCGCGGCGGATGAAACACGCGGCACTTCGCGCGACCTCGGAGATAGACGACGGCTCTTTGCTTTTGCAAGGCAGCCCGCATTTTCAGCGCAGCCTAAGAAACACTAGGGTCTTCAGAATTAAGTATCTATGTATTTTCTATAAAAGAACACACCACTTAATACTTCCGTATTGTTGTTGCGCCTCAGATATGCGTAATATTTGCTTTTTGATCGACAATGTTCACAAGTATGCACAAAAACGACTGATCAAGTTGGCTGGGCGTTCAGAAAGCAGTCAAACTTTGGCCAGCCGCTGAATCGTGCGACGTGCCGACAAACAGAGAAACAGACAGACAGACCAAAATTTCTCCGTTTAAGACTATCGTCTTTAAAAAAGATCTTGGACATTTGCATTAAACATACCCTTCAATATGCTCACACAAGGAACCACCTAATACTTACCACTACGGTGCGAACGTGTAGGTTCATGTGGTGTGGGTGAGCGACGAGGAGAATGCGGTCGTTGGTTTGTCGAAGGGCTTTGTTGATTTCTGTCCAAAGTTGCTGTTGATTCAAAATTAATATATTAAGAAAAATGGCAAAATAGCGATTTTTGGACAGAACGTTCGAAGAACTCACAGCATGCCTTGCGCATTCTCCTAAGACAACTCGAAGGCAACAGCCATCTTCTTTTTTTTTCTGCTTAGTAATTGTATTCAATATCTCCCACCGTCCTCGGAAAACTTTCTCCATCTAATGTGGTTTTGCACTGCTCCACAATCGGAGGAATCGCAAGCTTTCTGCACCTCACCTGACTTTGCACTGCTTCCGTGATCTTCCCACCTTTGGCTAAGCGACAATTTTATGTGATGTCATGTTGTGAAGTCATCCCGTGATGCCGATTACTGCGTCACTCGTGTTGACCTCGAAGCCGACGGTCAATTTTCGTATATTATGAGGCGTTCAAGGTTTTCGCCATAATAAAGAGTTCGGTGTTTACTCGTTTTCCTCCTCTGTTTGGACTGCGACCACCACGTGACGATGCCTCTCGCAGAATTTTTAGGTCCGCAGAACAACAAGACAACAAAGTTTACGCATTGTTAAGAGTCAATGCCAGTTACTTAATTAAGCTTTCTCGGTTTCTCGACGTATGTTAGTGCTAAGCAATGATACCTCAATGTCGTCTTAAGAAATAGAAGTTTTTGTAACATCCACACTTGTAGGCAACACGTGCGGAAAGAGTCATCGAACCATAGGACCAAGATTCTCATAATTATTTGCAGGAATAAACTTTTTACAAGTATTTTGTGAAGCGATGATCCTATGTGCATTCTCAAGCAATGTGCGTATATACAAACAGTAAATTTTGGCAGGAAAATAGTGCCAGGTTTGTGTGGGGCACACCAAGATGCAGTACAATTTCTCACAGCGCACGTTAGATGTGGAATGAAAGCTTAATATTTATTATTTATTTTTCGAATGCAGATATATAAAGTGAATATACTCACCCTGGTGTTGTTGAGGACCAGGTGGTGACGGATAGCGTGGCGTATTGCCCTCTACGAAGCTACTGTCCAAGGAAGCCCCTGGAAAATGATGTCACAGTCAATTGTGGAATCGAATAAAAATAAAAATCGGCAGATCCCACATCTTGTGGGAATTGGTTTCAAGCGAACCAGTCAGCGAGTAGCCGTCTATGCGGAATTTTTCTGGCTTTGAGCCAAGCGCTGCGAGGTGAGTCGACATGTTTTTGAAAGTGGACTAGTCGCGTGCACACCGTGAGCTTACCAGGTACGTCGACTACACTGGCGTTTAAAGGGTAACGTAGGATTTGACGAAACGTCAGGACTCACGTTAGAGAACAGACGACAGTAATATCGTAACTTAGTGCACTTTACGCTATTCTTCTGGGGCGGAGAAACGCTTGATTATAGCTTGCTGAATCATAGGAATACAGATGTAATGTTTATAAAATGCTATAAAAGCGCGTTCCACATTGCAGGCACTATTGATGTTACCCCGACAACGCGTCTGTATCATAGGAGTGCATATGTAATGTTGTCTTAACAAATGTAAACGTGTCATTTTGCCGAACTGGTGATAAGCCACAGCAAAAATAGAGCGCGCAGGAGCAACGCTATTGCGATTCGTTAACACAGAACGCTCTTATGAGCTCCCTTTGACTTCTTTTCCACACAACCAAGCGTGTGAACACGCTTGGTTCCCCCTCCTAGCCCTTTTTAACGCGATAGCGTTAAAGAGCTCGTTTCGCAGAAATTCCGGCGTCGGCGTCGGCGTCGTTGGTTGTGAGCGAAAAATCATCATCTTGTCCGTGACCGAAAAATCATCATCTTGTCCGTGACCGAAAAATCGAGAAAGGTGCAAATAAAATAAACAATAAAAATTTTCGGGTCCGAGTGAGGATCGAACCCGGGTCGTCTGCGTGACAAGCAGGTGTTCTACCACACAGCCATGCCTCTGCTTGGATATACTGTGAAAATAACTTCCTCTGCTTGGAAATGCAGTGAAAATAACTTCCATGCTTCGCAAACGCAAGCGTCCTTTATATAGGCGTCGCAATATAACATGTAATATACCAGGATTATTCCGTAGTACAAGCGTAAATTGCCATCGGGCGTCAGAATATGTGACTATCATAACGATTCCATAGTATAAAGCCAGCCACCCATTACAAACGGCACACACCTTACTGCGCGCATTCCCTTAACACCACGTAGTGGGTGCATAGCAAGTTCGAAAACATTTCCCACATTTGCCGCGCATAATTTTTCCTGGTTTAAACCATACTACCCATTACATAGTATGCACTAAGTGATTGAAGTACGCAGTAGGGACGGGATTTCGCTATCGCGTTCAACTCTTAAAGGCGAAGCTTAAGGGTCCCCCAATTTTTTTTTCTCTCTCTCTTGATGTCAGGTACTTTAGAACCATTTAGACTCTTCTTACGCCTTCATAACTGAGCAATAAAAATCAAAAGTACTGTGTGGACAACGTCTGTGCAGTCAGGCTCTGCTTATTCCCTCTCTCTTTCTGTATTGCAACGCGCAAACATGTTACTCAGAAATTATCTTCATTCTAAGCGCACTGTGGCAAAAACTGTGGCAAAATATTATTATATCAGCCTGTCTTTCCGTTCTGGATGCTTGAAATATAGACACTAGTAATATTGCACGATACAAAACACGCCAGCATAAGCATTATCATTTCGTCTCCACATAATAAGCAGTTAAAGAAGACATTTAAATCAATATGTCATTGCCTGAAGTTACTATAGCTTAAGCAAGCAGCTGCTAAAGTCGCACTACTCGGTGTCTGCTCCAAAAAATACACGAACAGTGACACAGTCTCGTCACCATCTGACTTGAGCATCTGCTAGGACCTTTGATTTGACGTACTGCGAAGGCATTCCTCGTTAGAATAAACACAGCTCACCGCCTAGCTAATGATTTAACTCGCAGAAGGACAGCCGATTAGTAGAGGCAAATATATAACGCTCGTAAAAAGGCAGCGAAGTTCAGTAGGCCTCATTTCTGTATCATACCGTATTTACACGAATGTAAGTCGACTCCAATGTAGGTCGACCCCCCCGAAAAATCGCTCGGCAAAAAAAAATGCTCTAGTTTTGGTTTCGATTCTAAGTCGACCCCCCAACATTGAATTGTCAAATTTGAAAAAAAATGGGTCGACCTACATTCGTGTAAATACGGTAGCTACGTACCGGTCCCCGAAGATTATGTGCACTGCAAGTAAATAATTGTGCCTGGACTTTCCCACACAGCACCTCTTTAGTTTTTCAAAGTAACGCTCAAACACAAGGCAGTACGTACTCCGATTACGTGGTGATGGAGGCCGTGCTTCGTCACCATAGCTGAATGCTGGATTATCTATTCCTCTAAGTTGGCGTCCCCTTCCTGCGAATACAGATGTCGGAGCATATTCTAACCAGGAGAAAATATGGGATATGAGCAGTAAAAGTAAAACGTTCCAGCAAAGAAACCACGCCATGATTTTCTGCATCTAATGCCTTCAGGAATTCGTTTCCTTTCGCAAGCTTGTGTGCATTATTGTGCACAATAGTCACGAATTCTATTTATCCACGCTGGTCGCTTCGCTTTGTGTCGCACCTCTTGCTCTTCTGATCATTGTACGAGGCAATTCCATTGTGCTTGCATTAAGAGCCATGCACTTGCTAAATCGTCCTTCACGATCAAATACGAATTTCGATGAAAAGGTCTAGCAATACATAAAAATAGCTCAATAAATATTGCCTCCGTGCAAAAGTTGGCCAGGACATAATGTAGTAATAGCCATCCCCTATCAATTACTTCCAATAATTGCGTCCTGCACACTCACTACCATTCCTTTCTCTTCTGATTAAACGTGGCGAGTAAACCGACAAGCTGTATCTTAATGCGAAACTGGTTCATTAGAAGACGTACGCGACACTCAGTACCTGAAGCACTACAAAAATATTTTCCCCCATACTACGACGGCTTCAGCGCTAGAGTGATATGCAGTAGTGCCTTCATTAGTGAAAATCTGCGAAAATTCTTCAAGAAGTGTATGGTGAGCTGGAAGCCTGTATTGCAAATACAAGTGCCAAAATTAAGCGTACCTTTTTTGGAATTTTATTCACGTGTAAAGAAATGCTTCTTTCTGTGGTAGCCGCCCAGAATGCAAAGCCATGAATGCATGTAAACCACAAATGCCAAACGCTGTACATAATGCCTTTAACTGTCAATCTCATGCGTTACGATTAAAAAAAAGAAAAAAAACAGTCAAACACCCGATTTTCAGCCTGCGTCATCCCTACCTGTTCGGCAGAGTGTTTTGAGCGTTGGAGCGAATGGCACCTTCACTTGGGAAGCAATCTCATGAATGCAAATGATGCGTTTGACGGCCCTTAGGATAAATAGAAAGGTCATTTACACGCACCTTGACAGTAATAAGGTATTTCGCAATACTTACAGGTATTATAGGTATGCTACTAGAATGGGTGCCCATAGGTTTCCAATAATCCCACTACAGCACAACGAAATAGCGAACTGGACGCAAGCGCACCCTGAGCTTGGCATGTAAATGGCGTTGTAGATGACATGCATGCCAAGATTTTCATGTTACCACCTGCCATTTATGTTCGTCATACAGTCACGTCACTCAATACCACGTTTGGTGTATACAAGCTAACGAAACGGCCGCGAGCGCGCCATGAGCGTGGCATGCAAGTCATGTCGGACATGACAAGTCGTGATTTTCATATTACCACTTCTCATTTGTGTTCGTCATAGAGTCATGTCACTCAATACCAAATTTGGTGTATATCAAGCTAACGAAACGGCTGCGAGCGCGCCATGAGCGTGGCATGTAAATCATGTTGTTCATGACATGCACGCCATTATTTGCATATTACCACCTGTCATTTATGTTTGTCATGCAGTGACGTCACTCAATCCCAAGTTTGGTGTATATCAAGCTAACGAAACGGCCGCGAGCGCGCCATGACCGTGGCATGTAAATCATACTTTTCATGAGAAGTTAATCATGATTTTCATGATATGACCAGCCATTCATGTTCGTCATGCAGTCATGTTATGCCATACCAAAATTTGGTATAAATCCCATTAACGATACGGCTAGGAGAGCACGAAGTCGTAGGTGGCTAGACAGACAGACAGACAGACAGATAGATAGATAGATAGATAGATAGATAGATAGATAGATAGATAGATAGATAGATAGATAGATAGATAGATAGATAGATAGATAGATAGATACGCTCAAAGTCGCCGAAGTTCGCTAAGAAATGCTTCGCATTTTAATGTAGGTTGGCATAAACTGATATTTTTGGAGCCCTCGTGACATCATTTGTGACGATCTACCAGTTGCCCCCCTCTGAACTGCATCTGATGTTTTATGGCCGTCGCCGGAGCCTAATATTATGCCAAATATTGTGTTCTTACGTCTTAAGGGCCAGTAATCAGCAAGGACAAATGATTAGTGATTGTGGAAATATTAGGCGATCACTTCGTCGTAAAGGTTAATGGTGTTGTGTGGGACGCACGAGTGCTCAAAACACGACATTCGCAGAAAACAGTTGTGTTGCATCGCTATCTAACTCATGAACTACTTTGGCCGTTTCGCGTCTTCACGCCACCTGGGAGACCGTTCTCCGTGACTCTTCTTAACTGGAAGACCAACGGGCCCTAGTCCGATGGGCGAGAGCGGCGGCTAAGTCTTGCGGTGTCCCGGACTAAGGCCGCTGTGTTGAACTGCGCGGAGTTTTAAAGTACGTGCCGTGGAACGACATGGAAGAAAATGAAGAAGAGACTGGCACGGGCGTGGAAAAGTGAACGGGACGAAGAAGAAGCAATGGCAGAAAAGCCCTTGCCACCTTGACAGCATTTTGGCAGCCTGTAGAAAGGAAATAGTGCTCACAGGTGACTTTAATTCGCATCATTTGTCTTGGGGGGATAAAGACACATTTGTGTGGTAGGCGACTATGGGAGTGGACCATTGACAAAAATTTCTCGTGTGTGAATAAAGGGCATATAACATTCGTTCGGGGTCAGACTCGCTCAGTGCTAGATTTAACGTTTTGCACCAATGCGATCAAGGTTTTGTCATGGTCCGTGGTTGACGCTGCAACTAACAGCGACCACCTCCCGGTAGTTTTTGATATTTCATGCCCAATAACAACTTTAGATCAGCCAACACGCGTATATGTCAACCATAGAAAATTTCAAACCTGTCTGCGTTCTGCCATTGCAAAACTTCAGAATGCCAGTGGTCAGGAAGTTGCATCTAAGATTGGATCCATACTAGAGGAATCTCGGAAAAATTCAGAATTCGTTATTCCATCGAGTAAACGGTCCTCCTCTCGTTGGTGGAACGACGAATGCACGCGCGATTACAGAAGACGAAAAGCCGCTTGGAAAAAACTTCTCAATAATCAATGCCCAACAAATTGGAAAGACTATCAGTCTTTTGCTGGCGTATTTAAGCGCACTGTTAAGCAAGCGAAAGAAGAATATAACAGTCGGCATTGCGATTATTTTTCTAAATCAAACAATAAGCGTGCTTTGTTTGCATATCTACGGACAAGAAAAGTACTGCCAACACCTTTAACATTAGAGTCATGTATCTTGACGCCGCGAGAAATGAATGCCTCGCTGGAAGAGATAGCCAAAGGTTTAGAACGTCGCTTTAGTAAAAACCTCTCGGCTACTCGCAACATGCCTGTATCTTCGCATGAATTTACGGAAATTTCTTTATCTGAACTGACTGAGACGGTATTATGTTTACCGAAGACGGCCCCTGGACCAGATGGCATTACGAATTCAATGTTAAAAGCTTTACTTCAGGAATCGCCTAATTTTCTGTTAGACCTTGTGAATTATTCGTTAAAAAACTCATGGATACCGCTAGAATGGAAACTTGCTAAAATTATAATGTTGCTAAAGAATCAAGACGGGGGGTACATTCTGGATAAAATAAGGCCAATCGCCTTGACGTCAAATCTAGTGAAATTGATTGAAAGAATTGTCCATACTCGAATCAACAGATTTATTGACGAGAGGTCAATTCTAAGCCCCTGTCAAATTGGGTTCAGGGATGGTTGTTCAATATGGAATGCTCATGTTGATTTAGAAAGTCCATACAGTTAGCACGACAGCACAACAAATATGCGGCCTTAGTTACTTTGGACATCGCTAAAGCATATGATACCGTAGAACATGACATTTTGATAGATCGATTGAAATTTCTCAATTTTCCGGCATACATTGTAGCGTGGATTCACCAATTCCTTGTGGACAGGAAGTTTTATTGTTTTAAAGGCGGCTTTTCATCTACTATTCACCCACAAACTAGAGGAGTACCGCAAGGTTCAGTGCTTTCCCCGGTATTATTTAATGTACTAATGAGCACCATTCCACGTCACCAGGAAAATATGGACATCGCTAAAGCATATGATACCGTAGAACATGACATTTTGATAGATCGATTGAAATTTCTCAATTTTCCGGCATACATTGTAGCGTGGATTCACCAATTCCTTGTGGACAGGAAGTTTTATTGTTTTAAAGGCGGCTTTTCATCTACTATTCACCCACAAACTAGAGGAGTACCGCAAGGTTCAGTGCTTTCCCCGGTATTATTTAATGTACTAATGAGCACCATTCCACGTCACCAGGAAATAACAACTTATGTGTATGCTGATGATATCGCGTTCTTTGCAACCGCAGATAACATTCAGACCCTATATGAACGGCTTCAGTCTTACCTTAACACCCTGGAGAACTGGCTCGATGACAATCACTTCTTACTGAATCCGAGGAAATGTGCCCTTCTTGTCTTCCCCCTGCAATACCCCGTGAACATCTCATTGTGTTATCATTATGAGGGCATACCTCAGGTGGAGTCTATTAAATACCTTGGGGTAATTTATAATGCACCTCTTAACTGGCGACAACACATCGAATATATAGCTGGAAAAGGTGAGCGTGCCGTTGGCATTTTACGTAGGATAAGCAACTACCGCATAGGTATGATAGTAATGATATATCTCTAGTAATGATATATCAAATATACGTTCGTACCATTCTGAAATTCGGTTGTGTGCTTTTCTCTGGTGCTCCAGCATACAAAATCCGGCCTCTAATCCTTTTAGAAAGAGAAGCACTACGCTTATGCCTTGGCCTTCCTAAAACGGTTTCTAACTGTGTTTTATACCTAGAATAAAGAGTTCCCCCCTCTTTCCTGCAGGTTTAGAATTTTGACCGTTGAGACATTCTTAAGAATATACGAGTCACCGCTACGCGATCGGAAACAGCTTTTATTTCCACTGCGGAATTATTTTTCGGTGCTAGATGGCCGCGATTTCACACACCACAAATCATATTTGTACAACGTTTACTGGACCCGCTGAATGTACGTATCAGCGACATAACCCCGACTAGTTATAATTCGCATTCTGTGGACATCCAATTTGACGACATCTTCCCTAATAATGCAAAATTACTGCCCCGTAATACTCTAGATGGTTTATTACAAGAACACTTGCAGAGCATCAAAACAAAGGTTATTATCGCTACAGATGCATCACAGTGTGCCGAAAAGTCAGGTGTTGGTATATTTAGCCCCAACTTGTATTGGTCATATTCCCTTCGACTGCCTGATTTTAAACCCGTGTCTGTGGCTGAATTTCTGGCAGTGGTTCTCGCTTTGCGAAAGTTAAACACCGAAATTACATCTGCCGTTATAATAACAGATTCTCTATCTCTCTGCGCTGTACTTTGTGCTGGTGCTCACTCGCAAGTAATAAAGGCATTTAGTGCATTAATACCCACGCATTTGAGAAAAGTTTGGTTAGTTTGGGTGCCTGGACACAAAGGGTTGTTCCTAAATGAAACGGCCGATTCCCTAGCAAAATCGTCAATAAGTGGGCCAATTTTACCGTGTCTTCCACCGTCCGCTTATGTGACGGCTGCGCGATTTCGCAGGCGTAACTATATGGAAGGCCTTGCAGGCACATCACTGACGAATTCCACCGAATATCGGCACCTATTATATCCCTGGCGGAGATCCTCTTGTGAAACACGTAATCTAGAAGTGTCAATTACGAGGCTGCGCTGTCGGGTGCCGAAACTAAATTTTTACCAACACAGGTCTGGTCAGGCACCTTCTCCATTGTGCGCATTCTGTGGTGAGCTGGAAACTATTGATCATTTCTTTTTGACCTGTAGGCGATTTATTACAGCTCGAACCACCCACCTAGAAAAACTTTTACGTGCTATTGGAATTAATTTATCTGTGCCCGTGATTTTGTCTTTTGGAGCCTCTATTTCTGGGTTTTTCAGTGCGAAGGTTTGTGTGGCTGTGAGGAATTACATCAATGCAACCAATCGATTAACTAGCTAATCTATATTATTATCCTTCTGTCTCGATACATGCACAACATTTTTTTTTTGCAAATGGAAAATAGTGCGTTGATTTATTTTGTCTGTTACTAATAAAAAAAAGTATTATTATTACTTTTATTTTATTATTATTATTTATTTATATTTATTTTTTTTTCATTTGAGCGACTATCAAAATTTCATATAAAATTTATAAGGTTTTTATTCTATAACCTCATTTATTCTAAACTTCCGTGACAGTTTACAAGACCACTCAATTCTTGGCCAATCCCCCACAGTGGGTGTGAGCCACAGTGAAAGGTTAACAAGAACAAGAACAAGCCCTTGCCATCAGCAGGAGTTCATCATCATCATCATCATCATATTAACCGCCGGCTTCATGGCCAGTCCTCAAGTGGGTAGGAGCCAAAAATCAAGGCGCAAGCAAGCAAGCAAACATGCTAACAAGCAAGCAGCGAGGAAGACGGGCCACGTGTCTCGGCCGTCGGGTTTCGCAACCGAGCCAAGTCCTCTACCTTTGTGTACCGGTGAACTGAGTTACCCCATGGGTCCCTGTTGTTCCTGGCCGTGGCTTGCTCGTGTGCTGCTACTGGGAAAACCTTTCTGTGCCCGTGGGCAGGTCTAGGCAGTCGGGCTTCGGGCCCAAGCTCGGAAGCGGCTGTCCGGCCGGAACACATCCTCGGAGTCGGCCCTTCAACTCCAGCGTCGACCGGTAGCCTAGGTGGGCTGCCGATACAGCAGATCCTCGAGTCGCACAAGGCCGACGGCAACGGCATCCCACATCAACCTCCGTGCTTTGCGCTAACGCATCTTCTTCACTGACGTTGGTGAGATCCCCGTGTCTTCAATTTCTCTCCGCAACCAACAGTCCGTTAGGAACCGAGTAGTCCGGAACTGAGGGTTTAGAAACTAAGCAAGTCGCTGATGCCTTTTTCAGTGACTTTGCCGCAGGTTAGTGATTGCCGGAGCTCGGATATTTCAGTACTTTCTGGCTTTGTTAGTGTTATGTGTTCTCGTATTAGTGTGGTTAATAAATGTTTTCAAGCGGTCTCGTCCTTTAGGAACTCCCTTGAGGCGACGCCTTTGACACTCCGAGAAATAAAGGAACCTCCATGCGGTGCATTACAGAACCACAACGCAACATACACTTACCATCTGGGGTAACCAACACCAGCCCCCTGATTTCTCCTCCTCCTCCAATTTACATGAATACTGTTGTGTAGGGCTGGAGCGCGGCGTGACCCGCGGCGGGCCGACGGGGGGGGGAGGACACGTGAAGTACGACGCAGAGACGACATGAGGCGATACTGACGAGAGAACGTGTTTCCCACTTAGCAAGGGTAGATTGTTGGCCTTGTTGGTGTGACATGATCATAATTTAAGCGCGCTTAATTTAAGTTAGCGCTAATTTAAGTTAGCGCATAATTTAAGTTAGCGCTCGTGTGTGTTCTCCCTGTCCCGTCCTCGTCACTTCAGTACCGCGCTTAAATTATGATCGTGTTTCCCACGTTTGTTCAGGTGGTTTTAAGGAGGGGAAGGAAAGTGTATTTGCCAGTGAGGTACGGTCACATGACCGGAAAGGCCACACCGGGTTGGTTACGGAAACAGGCATGGTGCTCCACCCAGTGACATGTCGAGAAACTTTACCCCGCTGGTGTGTTCGCATGCTACCAGGGGTCGCACGACAGAACATCGTCTCCCCCTGGAGGGAATTTCACTATTATACATTGTTATACTCTGAAATATACAATTCAGTCCCAGAATGTCTGAAAAGTTCAGCCCGCCGACACACACACAAAAAAAATCACAGCATATCCACGGGGTGAATGATGAAGAGTTTGGGACGAAGCTCGTGAAGCAATCATGGTTACACCGTGAAATCTTCAGTGGTTTCGCCCAGCAGTACTCAAAGCGATTACTGCTGGGCGGCCTCCTGGCGCGCACCGTCTCGGGATCAGGACGCGGGACGCGACGCGACGCGGGATCGCGTCGCGACGCGCTCGCGTCGCGGCAGCCTCTCGAGCTCGCACCTCGGGATCCTGCCGACGAGCACGAGCCGCAGCGGTGCGGCCTTCCACACCCCGCGCTCCTCGTCGTCCATGGTCCGCCAAGCAGCACGATCCGGCAAGCGCACTCCTCCACGTACGGCGACGATCCAGCAGAAAGAGATAACGGGCGCGAGCGCCTTTCGCTCCCGGCGCAGCCCGCGCAGCAGCCAATCGGAGAGCAGCGGCACTTCCAATGCCATCTAGCGTGCATTCACCCAACCGCCATATTGCACACATCTCTATGGGACAGCGCCATCTAGGAAACTATACGAGAAATGGAGATGACGACACAGAATGTGTACAGCGCCATCTAGTATATCGTCACCCAACAGCAGTTTGCATGCATCTCTATGGGACAGCGCTATATATGGGAGACGCGACGGCGGGGGGTACGCCGGATTGAGCGATGCCGATCGACGACCGACCAGGTGATGCTATAAGGAGCTTCGCTCCTAAAAGTCAAGCTTGACTGTTCACTGAAAACACACACACACCGAGACCTCGGCGGCTATACAGCGGGATCTTAAGGCAGTGCAGCCCCAGAGATCCGGTCTAATCAGTCTGTCACGTAGTCCATGAAGTGGCTGGGGGCTTACGCACCCTTTGTGGACGACGTGACCCAGGCCGTGAAAAGAATGCTTGGGGGCAGCGGCTGTCGCGAGCCGACTTTGAAGTCCCAGTCCCCTCTCTTCCCTCCCCCGCATTGAAATTTGCTGCATTTACTGTAGGTGAGGAGGAATACCCAGGATTTTCCTCCTGAAGTCCCCACGGATGATCCTGGGTTGAAGGCAATTCAGGCTGTGCATCAGCTGGTGCGGAGTTGCACTGGACAGTAACTGGCGCAGGGCCGCCCTGGTCAACCGGGGCACTAGGACTGGGCGGCGTAGGGCAACACCTTGTTGCTGAAGTGCGATTTTGAATGTGGCTGTCGACCGCGGCCGTCGTCCTGGAGCCGGCTCAGGTCGCTGGCGACTTGCCGCCCTAGCGCCCAAGGCAGCCGACGCAGCTTGGCGGACACTGGCACGATGTGCTGCTGCCTCTTGGCCCGGTGGATGTAGTCCTTGGCACGTCCCAGGGCCTTGCCAGGCAAGTGCTCGAACCCCGGAGGTACACCTGCAGGAAGCAGCGAAGGACGGGTCGGTAGAGGACACGTTAAAGTTGCGCCATCTATCTGCAGTTCCAATTGTTGGTAGGCGTCGAGCTCTAGCAGCGAAGTCCCATATGCAGTCACGTAGAATGTCACATGAGCCTGCTTCCCTAGGTGTTGCACGTCCGTCTGGAAACAGCCCAGGATTGGGATACGACGTTTGGAGAAACCCTGCAGTCGAGCCGACGTCCGTAGCAGGCGATGCCCCGAAGCGAAAAGTCCATCGAAGTCCCTCTTCGTCATATACAGAACTCATGTATAGTCTGTTTCATGAGTTCCGTGCAGCAGAGCCAAGGCTACGCGACCTTCGAGCGCGGATTCTTGCGAAGCGAGATCTAGTGCCTATGTTCAGAACCCGTTGTGTGTCCACATGACCTTTCAAGAGGCCTCGTCAGAAGTTGTTTACTTGAAGGCTTCTCTGCGTTTTGGAACTGCGATCTGCCTGGCAATTTTGCCCCATTTTTCAATAAAAAAAATTCTTGTGCCTCTATGACACTGAAGAAAGAGTTCTCGGTTGTTTGTGTTATAGCGTGCGAATGGCGAAAGAAATAAAGCAACTGTGCCTCGTATGCTTTAAGTTTTCATCTCTGAAGTACAAAATATTGCTATGACATTGCCTAAACTTTTATACGTAGTCGGCACAGCCACAGCCTCCACAGCGCCGCGCAGGAACCAGCATTGGGTCCGAAAACGTTACTGCACTGCCGAAAGCAGTTGTCGCCCACCTCGATTCTAGGAAGTGACCGCCGTGCGCTCTGTAGCTTGTAAGCTCGAACTGATGCTTCCATTTGCTTTAGATTGATGTCCTTAAGCTTCGCAAACACAGTACTCGTGCCGATTCGGCACCGTTCCTGAGACGCACACTCAAATATCCGATTTTGTAGGCTTAGCCAGTGGCGATGGCCGCTCCCCAAATCTCGGAGGCCATACATTACGAGTTTTTTAGTTTAATTGTAATCCTCGATAGCCGGCGCCATTTGTCCCGGCGCCAGCTTCAGGACACGTTATTTGGTTTTACGCTGCGCTTTTCCGAACACCGGTCACACTAAGACGCTGTATTGACTGCTAGAACCATGCCTCGCAACGGCGCGGACGACATCCGCACTTATAACGTGAAAAACACGGATAAAGAAGCAAGCAGCTCGAAGCGGCCCGCAGCAGACGCAGACAACGCGAAAAGCCGAAAGAAGACGACGCGGCTCACCGATGTAGGTGTCACCCAATACGCTGTTTGAATGTCCACCAACTAGCCCATCTCGCCGTCTTGTTGCAATATATTTCTTGCACCCAGGGTAAGCGCTGTCCTGTCAAATTTTTAGTTCGTCTGTACTCGTTTTATGCGCGCTTAAAAAGTTTTTGCTTTAAACATGAAAGGAAGTTATTCCCCACGGTGCGCAAGCTCAACGCTAGCAGAGCTCGCCGCATGCAGAGGACAGCGTGCAGAAGGATATATTTAGACGTGCTCGCCCTCTTGATTGGTCGAGAAGGACTGCAGCTTCCACAGTGCTGCACAGAACTACTGAAACAGAGTATACGCATATTTTAGTAGAATCAACTCATCAATACTTTTATCGATAGGTTGTTTTCGCTCGGAACAGCGATCTCTTACCTTATTATTAGCCTGTGTCTACGCTGAAGTCAAGGCATCGTGCATTGTGCTGTGCCGTGACGTGCGCACGGACGCCAAACGGATGGATAAGCCTCGCCCCTAAAAAGTTCACACGTTCCGGCTGGTGCGTTGCAGTAGATTGCCAGTAGATTGCCTATGGAAGCGTCCTCTCGCGTAGTTCATGTGGTTACGCACATGTCATGGAGCGCGCAGTGGTTGCGTCATCATGCGAGTGACGAAGTCATTCACTAAAAGCTTTATTGCGGCTCAGTGAAAAACGCTTTCGTTAAGGCCACCATTCTAGGGCCCTACTGGCACGAGCAGCTGCATTTTCGTCGGTCAAGAGAGCTAGTCGGCCCTCCAGGCACTCGTCCACAAGCAGCGCCTCCCACTGCCTATTCCTCGTTAGATGATCTTCATATATTACGGGGCTCTATGTGCGAGGCACTTTCGGGACACGGCCGGGTTAAGGGCTTAGTGTTGGTGTTTTTCGGTGCCATGGACATTCGGGAGTGAACTTCGTGGGTGTATGCTTGGTGAATGGTACAGGTTGAGTTGTATTCGTCAGTATATGTTCGACAGCGCATGACAACGGCTACACAATCGGCGCTAATACGCCCCCCGGCGTCCGTTAATTTTCTGTCACAGTGAAAATTAGTTCCTCATACCGCGTGCTATTAAACATGAAATACTTTTAGCTACCGTGGTCGGTGGCCTCAAGTGACCTTGGACGAAATGTCAGAGCCGTTGTCCAGGTAACTCAATGAGAACATACAGGCATTCAGGCGCCATCATCTGGGCACCATGGCGAGATTTGAACGTGACTTCCGGGTCAATGAGCCCTAAAGTTTTAAGCAATTGGCTGTGGCTCAACTCAGTTTTACCTGCGTGCGCTTAGCGAGAGGTAAGGTTAATCTTATTGTTTAGCTTGGTTCTCCGCGCGCTTAGGCTTCTCGAGGCGTGCGGCTCGTTCTTCCTCCGTCTCCTCGGCTCGCTGCCTCCTCTTGGTTTCCTTCCGACGACGAAGCCTGGCTTGTTTCGGTCTCTCCAACTCATTTTCCATATCTGCCGACGAATCCCACCAAGCCGCCCTTTCTGTATATAAGATGCAACATGGCTCCTCCTCTGACGTCCTGCCAGATGGCCCGGTGAGCGGCGCTGCCAGCTGCGGCGGTTGCTAGGCAACGGCTCAGCTCGCGATACGGCTATCGGCCCCCAGCGGACCAGTGAAAATACGGCCACTGTAGCTCTCCCTTCAAAAAGTGCGGTCTTTGGCAGTGGACCCTTTGTACAGCACCACTTTACATATCCTGGTTGTTGCTCAAATAAATATCAAAATATATTGCTCCAAAGTTCTTATTAATACATATTTGTTCATATTATCACTGAGGCTGTAACCTCTTGTTCGCTGAAGTCTTATTTACTGTTTACAATAGCGACGAGCCGAAGGCAAAAGGGGCACCATACAATTGCTCTTTTAAGCGCTAGCGCCGCCAGGCCTGGGCTCTTTTGAACGCCAGAGGTAAACGCCATGCTGTGTGGGGCGCACTAGCGTGGTGTCGCGTTATGACCTCACTTGTCGCATACGCTAGACAAATTCCAAAATTTATCTCGCACAATGACAACAAACAATGGCGTTCATAAGGATGAATGCATAGTGTAGTGCGGTTTAAATTGGCGGGGTTTGACAACCGAGCATGCACAAGATTGTGGCTAGTATAACCTCCAACCCATCTGTTTGCTGGTAAACATCTCATGCTTTGATCTACACTACATCACGAGAGAATCAGCCTTTCTTTTGCTCAAACAAGTTTTTCCAATCAGAAGCTAGTGCGGTTTATCTGTTAGTACGGTGTCAATTAGAATGACTCGTAGCGCAATAACTCAACATGAAAAAAATGGCTTCTACAGGTAATGTGGTCTTTCCTAGTCATTGCGACATCAATTTAATGTTGTTTTTTTTTGCGGTACCATAATTTACTCTTCTTCGTATGTACCACAAGTGTGCTGGACAAAAGTGGTTCCTGAGCGATGATGAAATTTTTTACGTAACAATAAAGAGCCACACTTATCATGACAGAACTTTTTAGGTGCTGAACCGAATACTTATGGGCCTTTTTGTTCATTTTGTTCATCGACCACTTTGTTCCGGCAATACAAAGCGTAAAAAACTGCACTCGAGAAATGTACAATTAATGGTATTCATAGGTTTAGTACATACTCTAGAGGAAAAGCTCCTCATAAGGTCCATGCATTAGAATCTCCGCCCATAAGGGCGCCGCTACAGCCACCATTACACTACCCTGCGAATGTTACCAGGTGCTGAGACGTTTTTTAGACTTCACAATTCCATTTTCAATGGAGTTAAGGAACTTGGGGTCACGTAAACTAGCGCTTTAAGCACACGTCTGCAACCGGTGGCAGAAAAAGCTCGTGATAGAAAACTTCTAGTTGGCTGTTTGATATGCTTGAAAAGTTCCTCAAATATTCCAAATAAATATCAAACCTGTTCAAACTTCTCTCTCACCTAAAAACGTCCTCGTTCTATTCACATTGCCAGTAGAAGTAGCGTCACATGGCGCTAATTTTAGCCGCTCTGTAAATAATAGCATACGCAGCAGTGACAATGGTATTGTAATGGTGGTGATGTCAATGGTGGTCCGCGCTCTTTTACCGCAGTTCTTTTCTCTAGTCTGTACTAACTCTAAGGCCCGTATTCACAAACGCTCCTCGACTCGAAACTCGGCCTCAAGGGATCCTTGAGACTTATCGCGTTGCAGATATCTCAGCGCGAGACGGTCCTCAAGGATCCCTTGAGGTCGAGTTTCGAGTCGAGGAGCGTTTGTGAATACGGGCCTAAGATTGTAGGACACATCTCCTCTGTGCTAAAAAAAAGGGGGGGGGGGGTGCCATGTTAAAGAAGACGAAAGGTGCAGGTTCGTCCTAAATGACGATGATTATTGACGTTCCATACCATGATATGATTATGAGAGACGTCATAGTTGAGGGTTCCGTAAACGTGGACTATCAGGGCTTCTTTAGTGCGCACCTAAATTTAAGCGCACTGGCCTCTAGAATTTGCCTGGATCGAAATGCGGCCGCCGCAGCCGAGAGTGTTTCACCCTTAAGAGAAGGCATTGGCTACGATAGTAATGTGTAAGACTGCTACACAAATAAAGGTTGGTTGGTATTTTTACCGGTTGGTATTTTTGGTTGGTATAAAGGTTGGTATTTTTACCGGGCTCATCTCGTTCTATAATAGTTCGCTTCCTAACTGCAATACAGAGCATAATGTCATACCAGCCGAGACAAATGAAACACACCGCACTCGAATTCCATGAACATTTGCTTTCATTAAAGGCTGTCAGCGCCCGTGTGGTCATTTTCTTGTGCCTAATGCTTGTGTCCACGCTGATATGTAGTAAACCCAAAACTGGTGCACAGAAGTAGTACAACTATACTCGGCGACAGCTTTTCTTGACAGCACTGTGGAAGCTACAGAACCAAAGCGCATGTCTGCTTCAGCGCCAAAAAAATAGTACTGAAGTTTATTGATAATTTTCTCATTTCCCTTCCCGAAATAAATACTGCTTTATTTACTATGAGACTTAAACAGTTGCGGGAAGTTGCAGGCAAATATAGTTATCGTTCACCTTGCAAGAATGCTTTCCTTTTCTTTTCATTTCTTAGACAACACCACGTGCCACCTTTTCAAAAAGCCCAGTCGTTTTCCAAGGAAACATGGCGTCCGTGACGTCACTGTGCGGCCGAATACGCGCTGTTTAGCTCTCCAAGAAAAATATACTCGTAATAGGACACTAAAATGTACACTGAACCATCGAAATGTTTCTCCCATTCACAATTTTCATGTATATGTTTTTCTAAACGCGTTAACGATGCGAGCCAGCAAAACCGAAATCAGCCGCAAGCTGCCGAACTACTTGCGGAGCAACACGAATGTGTGGATGCCCCGCCTCCGTAGCCTTCGTTCCAATGTCAAGATAAGTTGTCGCCGAGTATAGCAGAAATGCTGTCACTCTTAAAACATGACACCGGCAGCCACTAGCGGATGATTCTGAGCTTCCTCCTCTTTGTTTATGGTTATCCGATTTTAGTTTTCTTCACTGCCATATTATTATGAGGTTGTGCTTTTCATTGTATAAGTGAAATAGACTCCCAGTACAAAGTCTTTCTCCGAATCTGAAAATATGTGGCATCCTTGTTTTTCTAAAACAGCCATATCAAGAAACCTACACTCGAGTAAATTTCACAGCAACGTAAAGTTCGTCTGTGTACCTTTCGCTTTTAAAACAACAATTTCTTATTATAACGTAAGCTCAAAATATTTTCGATTAAAAAACAAGCCAGATCCTGCACCTGTTTGAACTAAACTAAAACAGATCCATTAAACCAGCGCTACGTCAACAGTCGTCACCAAAACAACGGACCTAGCCGCATCTAATCTGTTTCGTTTATGACCTAGTTGTTTGCTATCGTGCGTTCGTTGCACAATTACGTTTTCATAGGCGAGTTGGTACTCCCGGATGGCATTATCTTGTAGGGCAAAACTCGAATGTAAAGAGAAGGAGGCCGACTTCTTTTTCTGCCTCTTTCTTTTTCAAGATTTTATCTACAGCATCATGTCCTTGTTTCGCTCCAATATGATCTAGTTGATATGGATGACAATGGAAATGAAGATACTGGGCACGGATCTATTCCAAGGGACCTGAAACGGAGCGGCTTAATACGAGCTAAAAAGAAAAAGAATCCATGAAGCATTTCCAGAGGCCTTCCATAGATGCTAAGACGAAGAAAACGCTGCCGACAGTCCACAATGGTACACCTGTTCCCTTGAAGGACCACTCGCTCTACAAGTGTTATTACGCCCATACAACAATAGACTACACTTGCGAAAGCAGAAAAATGGCGTAAATTTTATCATGAAATATTGCTATTCGTCCCTTCGCTGCCGTTTAGACGTCTTTTGCGTAGCCGATTCAAGCCTGAGTTCCAATGCATGCCAGCCAAATTCCTTTTTTTTTTTCTTCTGGAAACCAACAACAGTGGGCTACATAGATTATAGCCTCAATATAGGTGTGCCATATTTTCGTGACAGGAGCACACCGGAAAAAATTAGAGCTGGCCCGACCATATTTTAAGAAAAAAGAAACTACGTTTTTATCAGTTTCACCTAAGTGGACTTGGCTCTATTAGAAAGAAACACGCCACATATGTTTCTTCCTTCTCTCATTGGGTAACTAAAAATTATGTGCGGGGGCTGCGTCTTAGAAGTGTGATAAAAACGGCAAAGCAGAAACGAGTTCAAGGCGTTTAATATCGTGATGTTCTTGGTCTTCATTTTAATTTTTTTTTATTGTGGCGATAGGTCAAGACTTCATGGCAGAAAATAAATATATAAAGCAAGATCGCGTTATTGCCATATATTATCTCTGCCACTGATAAGTGGTCAGTAAAAAATACTGCATTCACGTTTATCTCTTTCTACTCGGCTCAACAATATCCGGAAGAGATGATAACATCCTAGTTACAAGATTGAGTACACGAGGAAGAGCAATTCATCTTCCACAACGGAAAAGAACCATTGCATTTCGCGCCAAGGAAACGAACATTGTCTCTATACAATGTTCACAGATAACTGGGCACACAGTGCGATTTTGGCAACTATGCAGAGAATGTCCCTTTCAGAACTGCAGGGAATAACTATTCAAAATGTACACCAAGACACTGTACATAGCAAAATTCAATTATTCAAAAATTCAATTCAACTAAAATGTATACACATTAAATCATGCTGGCTACACAATGAAATTCTGTGATATTCGTGGACAACTCATAGCTCTTCCGTTGTAGATTTCGGATAACGCCGAGTCGTGCGATGCCCTTCTATCTGAATACAGATATTCAGAAAAAATAGAGGCATAAAATAAATGCTATACCTGAATGCTACAGCCGTGGGCAGGATAAAACTTGAGCTGACAGCGAGGAAAAAGTAGTCTGGTTAAGTAAAATTCGGTACAACCTGGATTGGATTACGTAAATTGCCTAATATTGTCACACAAGTATAACAAAATAAAAAAACTTTGTATATACGTCATATATTTACGTCATCAGTCTCAAATATAGCCCTCCCCCGCAGGGGCGTCTGCGCAAGCAGGCGTTTGGTGTGTGGCGACACCACGGACCCGAGCTAACGGGGGGGGTTTCGACCTCCTCCCACGCCTAGCCGTGCGTGGCTGAGCCGTGTCCGGAGAAAAGGGGATCCTGGGGGGTTGAGCCGACGCCGGGTGATTGGACCTTTAAGGCCCCCCGACGGAGGCAACACACCCCTTTGGCCCGTGCTTCACGTAGACGGCACCCCTGGGCTGACCCACCCAGGGGAAATCGGCAGTCGCCTTTTCCTGTCTCCTTCTCTCCCTACATCTTCGTCTTTCTCTCTCTCTTTTATTCTTTCCTGTCCTCTTCTCTCTTCTATTCACTTCAAATTTTCCAGGCTGCGAGGGTTAACCTTGTGTGTGTGCCCTCTCTTGGGCACATTATATTTGGTTATAGTGGCTATGTATAGCTGGCGTTGGCATGCCTTAAATAAACCTAAGTGCTGTCGCGTCCCCATGTTGGGCTCCATGGTGGGCGGCTGGCATGGCTGCCGAAATTAGACATAACTTATGGCTTCCACTTCCTTTCCCCCACTGAATAATCGCCCTCTCCCAAAGAGGGGGGCGCACCGAAGACACTGTAAACATTTTCACGAAACCTGCAGAAGTTTTTCCTAGATTCCATGTGATCCATTGCGAAAAAGTCGACAAGAATGCCAGAACTATCTCCCCTTTTGTAGTGTCCAAATGTCTGACCGAAACACTAGGCCGTGGCTACCAGGCAACAAGAATGGCTAGCGGAGATCTTCTCCTTGAGGTCATTAGCAAAGCACAATATGAAAAACTGTCCAAACTTGTCTCCTTCGGAAACACACATGTCTCCGTCACACCACATCGCTCTCTCAACAGCTAGCGAGGCGTAGTTTTTGATCAAGACCTCCTAGACCTGACAGAAAGTGAACTCCTAGAGGGATGAAGTGAACAGCACGTGATAAATGTACAACGGATCAAAATCAGACGCAATGATGAAGAAATCCTGACAAAACACCTAATCCTCACATTCGGTACAAGCACACTCCCAGAATATGTCGAAACAGGGTATTTGAAACTGAAAGTCCGACCATACATCCCCAACCCCCGGCGTTGCTTCAAGTGCCAGCGTTTCGGTCATGGCTCTCAGAGCTGCCGTGGCCGTCAAACGTGTGCAAAGTACAGTTCACATGATCACCCTGCTGATAACTGTGTTGAAACTCCCCTTTGTGCAAACTGCGAGGGTGGGCACCCAACCTACTCCCGCAGTTGTCCCTCATGGCAGAAAAAAAGACATCATCACACTCAAAGTAACCGAAAACATCTCGTTTAACCCTTTGTGCGGCAGTGGGACACATACGTCCCACTTTTCCGTCTACAGAAAAAAATTTCTCCCACATCACCCGTTGCAATTAGCGCAACATTAAGTCACTCATATCTTACCTAAGTCTTCGTAATCTCGAAAAAAATTCTTTTACCACGCTTTCGAAGGGCGGACGTAGTGTTACAATAGCGTTGAATTTCGGCAATTTTTTTTATCGCTTCTGAATTTTCCTCTTCTTGAGATACATAGAACCAACCAATCTGAATGCCGGATAATTTCCTCTTTTTCTGGTTTTTGAGAGAGGCGACCTTAGCTTCCAGTCATCACGTGTTTTTGTAAATTTGCGAAATAACTTGACCGATAAATGGATCTGATCAATCCCCTGCAAAATTATGCCGCTAATCCCGTAACGCAATTCCGGATATTAATGCGTGGAAATATTTTTCTTGACATCATATACCTCTTGAAATGTAGGCACATGTTCAGGGATAACATCTGTACTCGACAATTTCGACAGCAAAAGCAAGGACAGCCAAATGGACGAAAAAAAGTGGTTGATGCATGCGGTGAAGTAAGCTTTACAGGAACATACCACAGCGCTTTGAAGGCTCAAGAGACGCCACTGCAGGTGGCCTTCTCCTGCTGAAATGAGGTCCGCACAACTTTTCTCTTCACAACTTTAGAAGTGATACTCTGTGCCACTTGCTTCGGCCGTTTCATCCCAAAATTCCCGTTGATGCAATCGCGAGATGGTGCCTTCATGAGGCAGTGGGACAGCGTTTTCCCACTTTTTGAAAACACTCTCATGAGTCAGTGGGACATATATGTCCCACTTTTTTCAGTAAACTACTGGCTCGATTTTGATGAAATTTGTTTCATACTATTTCTTTCTAGTTTATATCAATAAAGCACAGCCGGTTTTTATATCACCGTGTCAAAAATATAGCACGACCTACAAAGGGTTAAGGAGGCGCGCAAGCGCCTTTCCTTTGTACACGGTAGTTCATTCGCGGACGTGGCACGCAAGGGGGCAGTGCCACAAAGGTTCGCGGCGACCGCACGTACCACGCAGAGTGGACGGCCGGCAGCGCCACTAGCCCCCCTGAGCGGAAGCAGCCCGTGGTGCTCCGCAACCAAAGGGTATGCAGGCCTCCGTACCTGCAGGCCCAGGGCCTTCTGTTCAGGTAGAGGGTCCCAAAAGTGTGACACCCGTGCGCGTAACCCGCGGGCGGGCATCCAGCGCCTCTGCCGAGGCAATGGATACAACGGCAAGTCCGACGGCGTCTCCGGCGCCGAAGGATCGGCGCAGCTCCTTGGAGCGCGCCAAAAAAGCAAGAACTCCCGTCACGGGGCCTGACAAAGGCTCTTTGACCTAACGGAAGAGTCCTTTCAGTACACACAGCACTAATTTACACCTAAAATGGATACACAAATTATACAATGGAAGGTGAGAGGTATTCTAAGAAACCTCGACGATATCCAAGAACTCTTACACGAACATTCACCACAAGTGCTGTGTGTACAAGAAACACACTTAAAATCCAAGAACACAAATTTTCTACGTCATTATGTTATATTTCGAAAGGACCGAGATGATGCTGTGGCGTCATCTGGTGGCGTGGCAATTATAGTTAATCCAGGAGTAGCATGTACACATCTACCACTACAAACATCACTTGAGGCAGTGGCTGTTCGAGCAGTTCTTTTGAACAAAC
>JALIZH010015536.1:0-22480 GCA_030522465.1 Rhipicephalus appendiculatus
TTCACCTTTCCCTTATTATTTTTTCTAAGCTTAGTGTTCGACTCTTACTCACTCATCTTCCTCGACTCCGCTCACGGCGAATGAGCGGACGCCGAAACCCTGTTTTCGCGCATAAGCAGCTACAAAGTGTGATAACACTCGCGCGCGTAGTACATCTCCGCACAAATAGGAGCCCTGAAGTGACCTTATCGGAGCACCCATCCACCTGTGCCCAGCGGCCGCGCCCCGGTATGCGGCGAAGATGATGTCCTTTTATAGCGGACTTCAAGCGTTCCCACTCAGTTCACTCATCTATGAACTCCATATCACCTGAACTCATTCTCTCTTAACTTGATGGAGTGTATGGCTGTTTTAATTGTTTGTGGTGTGGTGCGAGTGCGCGGTCGGAACCTTCCAGCCTAGCAAGAGGAGCAAGGGAGAACTGTGCTGTCTGTCTAGCGCTTCTCTTGTAGGAACTTGACAACGTTGTGCGTATTCACTCAATGTTTAATGCTGTCTTCGTGTTCTCTTCTTTCATGCCTTGCGTGGTGAAACGTGATCTAAACGACTGTGTTATGTAAGCGGGGAGCAGAGGGGGGAACTGTAATGCTTGCTGCCTTGGGCCTTTGCGCAGCTTCGCGCATTGTTCTGTTTTGACATCCTTTTGCGTCTTCATTAAAGCCTTGAATGGGTGAAGTGCAGGCAGGAGAGCACGTTAGAGCTGTCTTGTTTCTGTGTCTGATACGGTGTGTGCTGAAAAAAAAAAAAAAATATATATATATATATATATATATATATATATATATATATATATATATATATATATATGCGGCCCCGTACAAGATCCGATCGTCCAAGTCCAGAACATAAGTTAACAGGCATCTGATGGGCCATCGAATAATGTCAAAACATCCAAAGCCAACTGGGAAAGTTCTTTTAGACCAGCTGGAGCGAATCAACAGCTCAGTTTTACGTAGGAAATCTTTGATCGTTTAAAACAGGCGACATATTTTATTTAGTCGCTTCCTATGGACGTCATTGAAAGAATGTTCGTCTCCGACAGCGCATACTTCAGGGTAGTGTACGCGTACATACATACATTTCACTAAACAAGTTAATGGTGACGACAAGATCACATGTAGTGTTACATATTGAACGGTGTAGCATGTGGCATATTCAACATGCAAGCCCATTAACGACGCGAAAAGTCTCATGGAGGTCCCAGAAACATCCGCGCATTTCCCACATTTAATTTAAGGTGCCCAATAAATCAGCCAACGACATCTTAGTCGGCGAGGTATGGGAAGCACGTCGTCACGGCCAAGATCGTGATGTGAGGTATCGCATACAAACTGTTTTCTGCAAACATACACCGGTAAGCCATCTTTAATGCGGTTGTCTTACCAGAATCGAAATAGCGCGAAAGCTATTTCGACAAGAAGGTACAAGAACGGACGCAGACAAGCGCTTGTCTGCGTCCCTTCTTGTCCCTTGTGTTGCTTCCGCGCTATTACGATTCTGATCATGGAGTACCAACTAGCCCGATCTGCCACCCTTCTAGGTTGCCTTACTTCACAGACAGGCGTTCCAAAATTTACTTCACCATTTAGATTATCCATCTTGGGACGTTCCGAAGATATCGCACATGGCCCGCTTTCGACCAAAATTTTGATATAATCGGCGTTCCAATTGGTTCCAATTCTCTTTCCGGAAGGACACGCCCCTGGTTGGATTCAAACTATGATATAAACCTGTTACATCTCTATGTCATACTTAAAATTAACAGCGCAAAAAACGGACGGCCACTCAAAGGAAACACACAGGACAAGCGCTGACTTCCAACTGAAAATTTTATTGATACGAGAGCATCTTATAAATGCACGCGACAACAGTTAAGAAAAACCAGAGCGGAAAAAAAGGGGAGAAAGAACAAAATGTAAAAAAAGCATAAATGTAACCGTCACAGCAGTTTTTCCGCTCTGGTTTTTCTTAACTGTTGTCGCGTGCATTTATAAGATGCTCTCGTATCAATAAAATTTTCAGTTGGAAGTCAGCGCTTGTCCTGTGTGTTTCCTTTGAGTGGCCGTCAGTTTTTTGCGCTGTTAATTTTAAGTATGCATAACCAACTAGCCCAGTCAGCTACACTGCTATGTCATACATCGTGCTTCGTGTGTGGTCTGGTAACATCGACCTTGAAGGCATCATTACTTGAATGTTTCACAAGTATACCAGGCAAAAGGTTTTGATTGAGATGCCTTATAATAATTGACAGCGCGAAAAAACGAGAGGCAAAAGGAGAAGAACTACACAGGACAAGCGCTGACTTCCAACTGAAACATTTATTGTGTAGTCCTCCTCCTTATGTCTCTCGTTTTTTCGCGCTGTCAATTATTATAATGCATTCCATACCAACTAGCCCAGCTTACCACTCTTTTTATTGAGATATTACACAAAGCACTTCCGTGCGGGCAGGCACTCGCGCTTTCTTGCACACAAAATATCCTGGGCTGAATTCAAAACGGGTTCGTGCGAAACCTAGTTTTGCGACTGGCTGGTCGCTCTGCTAATATATCATCAAAACTGGCCTTGCGAACAGTTATTGTAAATATATGGAAGAGGACCTGCTCTTAAGACTTTTCATGCCTACGCAATGCATGTACCGAGTGGTCTGGTTTCAAAACACCTGTTAAAGTTAGTGGAATTCGCAAAGCAGATCCACTAGGAGCTCATTCCGAAAATAGCACCAGTTCAGATACAAGCGCCGCAAAACTCGCGCTAAGGTGCCGTATTGCTCCACCTTTAAAACGAAACCTTTCCTTATGCATATGTGCGATAAAAATGACAAAAACGCGAACGCATATCATTACACTTTTTTTTGAAACGCATATTTCAAAACTTGGCGTCAATCTCGGAACTTTAGGGTAACGTGGGGCAAAATGCGACAAAAATTTGAAAATAGCGAATATTTATTTTTATTTTACTCGTTACCATTAAACATCAATGCAGAAACTTTCCTTTGAGTACAAGGTATGTGCTACATAAATATGACCATGTTGCCACCGTTCAAAAATTTATTTTAAAAATAAATAAGAATTGCTCCAGATGTCTCATTTTGCCCCATCCTGCGGGGGAAAACGAGATGCTGCGTGGGGCAAAACGAGACAGTGTGAAAAAAATTCATCCGTTCAGTTTTTGCAGTAGAAGGACTGGAAATTCACTCCGTGGGCCCTTACGCAGTCATGATGACCCCAGTCCTTGCACTACACGCATTGAATCCAGACAGAACCCGGTGCTGTGTTGCTCCGAAACTCCTTGCAGATCAAACACCGCCAGTCTTTCTTTGTGCTAATATTGTCTTTCGTTGAACGCTTGAACTTCATTGCATTATTCCACGATTGGAGGCTATATATGTTCTGGCGTATCTTCTTAGCCTCTTTTTGCCATTTTGATGCAGAACTGCCCAGGCGTTGCGTGGATTTTAACTTCGTCAGCTGGGCTTGAATTTAAAACTGTGCTAGATTTGCATTTTCTAGTGCTTGTTTTTTTTTTAATTTCGGTACTGGAGAAATGTCATTAAAACTCGATTCCAAGTGTTCGTGATCGACTTGGAGATTCTGCCATTTTTTTAAAGCGCCTCTTGAGAGCATCCTTGGAAACGCGGAACAACCTCGATGCAGCGCGTTTGGAGGGAGTCATGTTCTGAACAGCAATCAGTGCTTTTTCAATGTCGCTTTCGTCCCAGGAAGCTCTATATGATATTCTCTTGTACGTCCAAACCCTCCTTAAACAAAGTAATATAATATATAATGAGTGTAAGTAAGTGGTTCAATTAATAAGACACTCTCTAAGGCAATTCGATGCCTTTTTGTCGCGTTTTGCTCCTCTCACATGCCCGAATTCAAAAAAAATCTCTGCTTTGTTCCCCGGCACCAAATGAACCAAACTATTGGTGGCATGTAGCTAGTAGTCTAAAATAACAAAATAAATACTTACGTTGTTGCACTGACGCAGGAGTAGCTTCACGCACGGATCCGAAAATTTGACCGAGCAGAATTTCGCCCCTTTTTGACGGGTCACGAACACACTGACACAAGCCGCGTAATTTTTCCCGCGCGAACGCTGTGAGCGATCATCAACTTTTACACATTAAAATGTGGACAACTAACAGCAGCTATCGCTGAAATAGAGAAACAAAGAAAAGTACTCTTTGTATTCTCTATAGAGCTCGTCAAAATGTCGCGTTTTGCCCCGTGTCTCATTTTGACCCGCCTTACCCTAAGTGAGTATGATTTTCCGAGTCGCAGGCTATAGTTTATAAATTACAATGGTTACCGTGAAGTACTTGGTTTAGACGTTAATTATCAAAGTGTTACCGCTAAACAGTCAAATATTCATCTTGATTTCTCATGCAAACAATGTCCACCCTTGAGGGTAATAATCTGACGCAATAAATACCATTGTGCTGCATGCCACGGTTGACATAAAAAAAAATTGGGGGGAGCTGCGCACTAGCGGTGCGAAGATAAAGGAAATAGCAAAGCTGGTGGCCTTCCCTGGCGAGTCTGCAACCTTCAATTCTCTTCCATCCTCCACTCGCCTACGCTAAAGTATGGTGTATACCCTCCCTTTTTTCTTTCATTCTTCTTCACACTCACTTTCCCATTCTTTGCTATACTATACTATACTATACTATACATGGATATGCCTTACCCTTTTTCCCTCCACCTCTCCCTCTCCTCACTCTCACATCACTCCTCCTCACCCTCACTTCCATTTTCCACCCCCTCGTTACACTATACTATACATGGCTATGCTGCACCCTCTTCCCTCCTCACCTTCACATCACTTCTTAGCCTCACTTCTCTTTCCAACCTGTTGCTTTATTAAACTATGTATTTACTCTCCCCAACATCTACAGTTGCACTGCATAGCTGTACTGGGCTTTCCTCCTCTCTTAGGTTCGCTCTCCCCCCGCTTCTCCAGTTTTGCAGGGCCGACAAACGGCGCTACCCCAAGCTGAGACAGCTCCGCTGTTACAATTCCAATAACAATAAACAAACATGGCTGATCCCTCACTGTTTTCACAGAGGTAGTTGAGCGTTTATTGAGCATTGTTTCGCCACAAGGACGAAGGAATGAATGCTATAGTAACAAATTGTAATGTCACGCGAAGGGCACGAAGTTCGAAACTTGCAGCGCGCAGCTAAAGCAGGAAGGGCGCACGAAAAGAACACACACAGTATGAGCGCGAACTAACAACTGCCACAGCTCGACACTTAAAGCACACTGCTCAAACACAAAGGAGGACGCACGAAACGAAGGCAGAATTAAGTATACGCAGGACGAGCGCGAACTAACAACAGTCACAGTTTTTACTTGTGTGTGAGCAGCTAGCTCATTTCGCAAATGCGGCCGCTGCAGTGAGCGAAGTGACCCTCCTGCTCTCTGTAACTTCCAACCCTGCCTCCCCCCTTCCTACAGGGCACACGCCCTGTAGAGGCGCATGCGCATCGCAACGCGCGGTTAAGGTATCGGCGTGTCGGCGTGCATAGTCGTCTGCTGCTGCTGTCGTGACAGTCCATTTGATGGAAATGGACACAAGCAAATGAATCACACGGCCACCGCCTCAGCGCTCACTGAGTGGCGACAGAGAGCGCACGGCGCGCGTTGACTATGGAAACACTCTTCCTGCGATGAACGCTGAACTACCAGCTGGCAAGGAAGGAGAACGAGCCCTCACCCGTGAAAGACAACGCCGACGCAGGCAGCGTCTGTTGGAGAGTTTCTTGACTGAAGTGAAAAAAAAAAAACTTCCCCATCTCCCGCTAAAGGGAACCATGTGTGGATGCGAAGCAGCGGAGAGATGGTCAGCTTGAGCGGGAGAAACGTCGCCGCTCTCGTTTCGCGGCAGAGGCCCGGGCGCTCATCGCGGCGCTGCACAGGAGAGAGAATGAGGCGTGCTCCGTCATTTTTATACCGCGGAACTACCGTGGCGCCCCCCAGCGGAGTATGCAGCTGTCACACCACCTATCGTGCGCGCCGCTCCGTAGATTTATTTATTTATTTATTTATTTATTTATTTATTTATTTATACATACTGCAGCGCTAGGTGCGCTATGGCAGGAGTGGGGTACAAAGATACGTGGAACAAACAGAAATGAAAATTATGTAAACAGGTAAAATAATACAGATGTGCGTTTATACAAGGCAAAAAGTGCATAAACATGTGATGAGCATGAACGAAAAATAGAACAAAGAAACAATGCAACTCAAAAGCTAACACCAATGACAAGTAGACGAGGGTATGTTACAAACACATGTCATGAATGTCGGCTACAAAATTGGGCGATGGGTGTGAACGAGTCGAACCAGGTAACGAATTCCAGTCTTCAATAGAACGGGGGAAGAAACTGAACTTGAACATATTAGTTCGAGCATAGTAAGGCGTTAAGTTTAAGTTATGATAGCTTCTTGTCGTTGACTGAGGCGCAAAGTTTATGTAGTCCTTGTCGTTTGATGCTATGTAGAATGATGCTATGTACAATGCTATGCAAGAATTTTAATGACTCTATTCGGCGACGCGAAGAGAGCGAAGTTAAGTTCAGTGAAGAAAGAGTAGAAGAGGGTGAGAAGTCACGGTCATAACGATGACATATGAATCTTACCGATTTTTTCTGAATTGCTTCTAGCCTATTAATCTCGCACTGCTTATACGGGTTCCAAACGACAGATGCGTAGTCTAATATTGGACGAATGAGCGTTTTAAATAAAAGAAGCTTAGTTTCCTTCGGAGATTTAGGTAGTGTGCGACGTAGATAACCCAGTTTTTTTAATGCTTTGTTGCATACATAGTCAATGTGCATGGACCATGACATATTATGAGTAAAAATGACACCTAGATACTTGTACTCAAGAACCCTATTTACAGCGCGGTTATCGAAAGAGTAATCAAAAACAGAAGGAGATTTATTACAAAAGGACATAAGTACAGTTTTCTTAAAGTTAATATTCATCTGCCAGGTCCTACACCAATTGCAAAACCCAGCAAATGACTCCTGCAAGCGGTAATGGTCGCCCTGTGTTTTAATGACTTCATATAAAACGCAATCATCGGCATAAAAACGAATGGAAGATGAAGTGCAAATAGGCAAATCATTTATGTAAATTAAGAAAAGTAGAGGCCCAAGAACGGACCCTTGGGGCACTCCTGATGTTACATTAATGGTAGCAGAGTTGGTTGATCTGTAGGAAACGAACTGAGCGCGAGATGACAAAAAGCTAGATATCCAGTGAACCAATTGAGGATTGTTTAATATAACATCGAGTTTAGCAAGGAGTTTAGAATGCAGTACTGTATCGAAGGCCTTTGAGAAGTCAATAAATATAGCGTCAACCTGGCTGCCAAGATCAAGGTTCAAAAGAATATCATGCGTGAATTCTACTAACTGTGTTGTGGTACTGAAACCACGCCTAAAACCATGCTGCCTGTTAGATAGTAGATGATGCGATTCTAAGAAGAGCATAATGTGTTTATGAATGATATGTTCTAACATCTTGCATGATTGAGAAGTCAATGATATGGGTCTATAATTCAATAGAGACTGCTTGTTGCCAGATTTGTAAAGAGGGATTACCTTTGCTATCTTCCATGAGGATGGAACAGTGGCACAAGATATAGATTTATTAAATATGACCGTCAAATATCTGCATGACCACAGGGAGTAGCGAACTAAGAATGCATTGTGTATCCCGTCGGGGCCAGTGCATTTTTTTACATCCAATTTTAGGATAAGGTTCAGGATGCCTTCATTAGTTATCTGAATATCACTGATTGGTTCAGAATGAGCTATGCCTGTCAGAGAAGGAATGGAGTTGTTGTCAGAAACAAACACAGACTGGAAATAGTTATTAAAAGCATTGGATATTGCTGGTGGGTCACTAATAACATCATTATCAATTCTGAAAGAAGAAGGTGAGGCATCATGAGGCGAAATCGAATACCAAAATTTGCGTGGGTTCATCCTCAACATGTCTGGCAATTGAACGCGAAAAAAAAAATCTTTCGCTGTTTTCATCTTGGAGTTAAGTTCACTTTTCGCCGTCTGAAATCTGTCTAGGTCAACGGGATCGTTGGTTCTTCTAGAGCGCCTAAGTCGACGGACACGGCGAGATAAATGTAAGATGTCGCGAGTGATCCAAGGAAGATTAGCATTGCTCTTCTTTGTTTTAATTGGCACAAATCTTCGGATGCATGACTTAACAAGATCCTCAAAGTAATTAACGAGGCAATTTATATCCTGCCTGTCGGAAAGTGCACAAAACGTATCAAAATGATCAGCTAGAATATCAGTAATAGAATTATCATCCGCACGAGTGAAATCAGGGAAACTAGTAAATGTATAGGGCGATTTAGATGTGTGACAAGAAAGTGATAACAAGACACCTTTATGGTCTGATAATCCATCGATTATCTCGCAAGAAAAGTTACTATCAGCTAAGTCTGTACTTAAGAAAACTAAGTCTAGAATGGAATTAAACCTAGTCGCACATGAGACTACTTGAGTAAGCCCAAAAGACAAAGAAATATTTATTAATTCACGACAGATAGCAGCATCACGACCGGTTGCAGTCAAGGAAGGCCAATCGATGTCAGGAGCGTTAAAATCACCCATACAGATCAATCTTGATGAGGCAATATTAACATCACACATGAAATTGGAGAGATCCTGAAGAACATCAAGGGAGGATCCAGGTGGGCGATATACAACACTAACTACAATACATTGGTTATTTAGATAAATTTTACACCACAGGGATTCAGTCTGCGGAGGTGATGGCAACACTGAAAAGCGAATATCTGAGCGGATAAGCAGAGCGACGCCACCACCAATGCCATGTGCCCTGTCATTACGTATGGCAATAAAACCGGGCGGAGTAAACTCAGAATCGTAAACGTTACTATGTAGCCAAGACTCAGTGATGCCAATGATATGAGGGGAATAAGTTGCAACAAGGGACAATAGGTCTGGAAGTTTCTTAACTATGCTACGGGCATTTACGTTTAGAACTACAAGGTGTTCCTGGTGGCTATAATGAGGTCAGATAGTGGATGAAGAGCGATTCGAAGATGTGGGGACAGAACGAGAGCCATGTGGTTGATCTGAGACTTTCACTAGTGTGTTTGAGGTGTCGTCCCAGTTGTAACGAACCTTGTCAATGAACACGTGATCGTATTTTAACTTCACCACAGAGCCATCGTTGCGAAAAGGGAGTGATGCCGGCCAAATTCTTTTCCGAATTTGTCTTATCCGTGAAGAGAAATCTTCTGTAATAAACACGTTTGAGCCTTTGAGTTTAAATGCATTTTTTAGAACAACGAATTTTTCCCCAAAGTTAGAAAGCTTCAAAATAATGGGTCGTGTGTAGCCAGTACGTGCTTTACCAAGCCTGTGGACGCGTTCGATTTGAGGGCAGGTAATTTTCAGGCTATTGGTGAATACAGAAGTAACGCTGCGCAACAGCGTGCTTGCGTTTTCATTGGGATCTTCTGAAATACCATGTATTATCAGATTATTTCGCCTTGAACGATTTTCTAATTCGTCGTTCTTTAAGACCAGTTCGTTAATCTGAGAAGTTAAGGAATTGATCTCAACACGTAAGTCACTCGCAGAACTATGCTCATTAGATTTGGCAGCATGTTCTAAAGCATTAACACGTGATTCTAAATCATCAAAACGGCAGGCGACCGTCTGTTGAAACGACTTGATGTCAGCAATATCATGAGCTAGCTTATTTTGCCCCTCCAAAAGTTTAGATAACATTTCAGAAATAGATGGAGCGTCAGTGTCATTAGGTACGGAAGTAGAGGGTGCATAAGTAACCTCGTCACGAGCATTGGAACTAACTGCATTTCGGGTTACAGGTCTATTACCAGTAGTACTGCCTTTGCTGGTATTCACCGACTTATTCAGAGGCCCCGGATTCAGTTCCACATCACCGCTCAGAACGAGACGACTTTTGCAGTATAACACGTGTAAGCATGATAACACAAGTCTACGAGGGCAAGGAAGCAGCAGCAGAAAGCGATCATCGGATCGAATGCATTCAGCATTAGAAAAGTAACATACCTGCATGAAAAGCAGGCAACGAGTAAGCATCGTGCTGTTGCTGCCGCACCCTAGCCCACTGAAGAGATGATCCACGGGCAGTGCGTGTATATTTCTTCTGGTGGATGACGTCATGGTCCCGCAGTTGTCGATGAATGGCTGATCAAGTAGAGGGTGGTCACGATCGTCGATTTCCGGCAACTTGGAGGCTGATGCGCAGACGCCGTCCCATAACGAACTGATATGGCAGTTCCATGGCAAACACTCGCTGACATCCACGTGCCCAGCCAGAAATGACTGGGCAGAACCACGTGAACCCGTGTCGGAGCACATGACGTCCCAGAAGTTGTGATCAGCAAGGCCGGCGAAGAACTGCACGAAAAGCAAGCAACGAGAAAGCATCGTGCTGTTGCTGCCGCACCCTAGCCCACTGAATAGACGATCCACGAGCAGTGCGTTTAAATTTCTTCTGGTGGATGACGTCATGGTCCCGCAGTTGTCGAAGAATGGCTGATCAAGTAGAGGGTGGTCACGATCGTCGATTTCCGGCAACTTGGAGGCTGATGCGCAGATGCCGTCCCATAACGGACTGATATGGCAGTTCCATGGCAAACACTCGGTGACATCCACGTGCCCAGCCAGAAATGACTGGGCAGAACCACGTGAACCAGTGTCGGAGCACATGACGTCCCAGAAGTTGTGATCAGCAAGGCCGGCGAAGAACTGCACGAAAAGCAAGCAACGAGAAAGCATCGTGCTGTTGCTGCCGCACCCTAGCCCTAGAGGAGAAAACGATGATTCCTAGAGGAGAAAACGGGGGGGGGAACCGTAGGAGAGGAGAGAGGGGGGAGAGGACGCGCATGCGCTGTGGGGATGTGGGACGCGGGCGCCGCTCCGTAGAGTAGAGGATTCCTAGAGGAGAGAAAGGGGGTGAGCGTAGGAGAGGGGAGAGAGAGGGGACGCGCATGTGATGTGGTGGTGTGGGACGCGGGCGCCGCTCCGTAGAGTAGAGGATTCCTAGAGGAGAGAAAGGGGGTGAGCGTAGGAGAGGAGAGAAAGAGGGGGGAGGGGACGCTCATGCGAAGTGGTGGTGTGGGACGCGGGACGGAGGGACGGACTAACTGGATCTTGACCTGCAAAGTAGTGCCGGCGGGAGATGTTTTTTGTGCGCAGTTGAACAATAAAGATTCGCAGCGTTCGCGTTAACTAAAACCGAACTGCGGGTATCTGTCTCCAATCAGTCTTCTGTCTCTCATTGCTTATTAGCAGCGATTGGCATGTTCCAGTAGGAAACGCCGGTCCATCACTGCGTGCTTTGTCTCTCCCCCGGTTTCACGTTAGCGGAGCTGTTTTAAAATGCGAAGCATTTCTTAGCGAACTTCGGTGACATTGAGCGTATCTATCTATCTATCTATCTATCTATCTATCTATCTATCTATCTATCTATCTATCTATCTATCTATCTATCTATCTATCTATCTATCTATCTATCCGCCTACGATTTTGTGCTCTACTGGCCGTATCGATAATGCGATTTATACCAAGATTGGCATGGCATAACATGACTGTATTACGAACATGAATGGCTGGTCATATCATGAAAATCATGACTAACTTGTCACGATAAGTACGATTTACACGCCATGACCGTAGTGCTCCTGAGGCCGTTTTCTTAACTTGATATATCCAAAAATTGGTACGATGAGACATTTCTGCATGGCCAACATAAATGACAGGTGGTAATATGCAAATAATGACGTGCATCTCATGTACAACATGATTTACATACCACGCTCATGGTGCGCTGACGGCCATTTCGCTAGCTTGATATACACCAAATTTGGTATTGTGTGACGTGACTGTATGGCGAACATAAATGACAAATGGTAATATGGAAATCATGACATGTCATGGCAACATGACTTGCATGCCCCGCTCATGGCACTCTCGTGGCCATTTTGCTTGCTTGATATACACCAAATTTGGTATTGAGTGACGTGACTGTTTGACGAACACAAATGACATGTGGTAATATGGAAATCATGACATGTCATGTGCGACATGACTTGCATGCCACGCTCATAGCGCGCTCGCGGCTGTTTCGTTAGCTTGATATACACCTAATTTGGTATTGAGTGACGTGACTGTATGAAGAACATAAATGGCAAGCGGTAATATGGAAATCATGACATGTCATGTGCGACATGACTTATATGCCACGCTCATGGCGCGCTCGCGGCCGTTTCGTTAGCTTGATATACATCAAATTTGGTATTGAGTGACATGACTGTATGACGAACATAAATGACCAGTGGTAATATGGAAATCATGACTTGTAATGTGCGACATTACTTGCATGCCATGCTCATGGCGCGCTCGCGGCCGTTTCGTTAGCTTGATATACACCAAATTTGGTATTAAGTGACGTGACTGTTTGACGAACACAAATGACATGTCGTAATATGAAAATCATGACATGTCATGTGCGACATGACTTGCATGCCACGCTCAAGGCGCGCTCGCGGCCGTTTCGTTAGCTTGATATACACCAAATTTGGTATTGAGTGACGTGACTGTATGAAGAACATAAATGGCAAACGGTAATATGGAAATCATGACATGTCATGTGCGACATGACTTGTATGCCACGCTCATGGCGCGCTCGCGGCCGTTTCGTTAGCTTGATATACACCATATTTGGCATTGAGTGACATGACTGTATGACGGACATAAATGACCAATGGTAATATGGAAATCATGACTTGTAATGTGCGACATTACTTGCATGCCATGCTCATGGCGCATTCGCGGCCGTTTCGTTAGCTTGATATACACCAAACTTGGTATTGAGTGACGTGACTGTATGACGAACATAAATGACAAATGGTAATATGGAAATCATGACATGTCATGACAACATGACTTGCATGCCACGCTCATGGCACTCTCGTGGCCATTTTGCTTGCTTGAGATACACCAAATTTGGTATTGAGTGGACGTGACTGTTTGACGAACATAAATGACAAGTGGTAATATGGAAATCATGACATGTCATGTGCGACATGACTTGCATGCATAGGCGTGCGCACGAGGGGGGGGCAGAGGGGGCGGCCGCCCCCCCAAATTTACTAAGAGAGGGGGGGCGCAAAGTCGGCACTATACATTGACTTCATAGGGGAGGGGGGCGCTGCAAAGAACCTTCGCCCCCGCTAAAGGGGATCCTTGCGCACGCTTATGCTTGCATGCCATGCTCATGGCGCATTCGCGGCCGTTTCGTTAGCGTGATATACACTAAATTTGGTATTCAGGGATGTGACTGCATGACGAACACAAATGACACGCGGTGATAAGAAAATCATGATGTGCCTGCTATGTACAACCCGATTTACACGTCACGCTCATGGTTCGCCGACGGCCGTTTCGCTAGCTTGATATACAGTAAATTTAGTGTCACATGACGTGACTGTATGACGAACATAAATGAGAAGTGCTAATACGGAAATCATGATATGTCACGTGCAACATGACTTTCATGCCACGCTCATGGCGCGCTCACGGCCGTTTCGTTAGCTTGATATACCCCAAATTTGGTATTGAGTGACATAACTGTATAACGAACATAAGTGGCAGGTGGTAACATGAAAATCTTGACATGCATATCATCTACAACGCCATTTACATGCCACGCTCATGGTGCGCTTGCGTCCAGTTCGCTAGGTTGATATACACCAAAATTGGTATTGCGTGACGTGACTGTATGACGAAGATGAATGACAGGTGCTAACATGTAAATCATGATATGCATATTATGTACAGCATGATTTGCTCCTTGCTGGCTGCTTGGCATTACATCGATTCCCACAGTGCGTGGGATCTGCCGGCTTTTTTTTCTTTTTTTTTTTGTACAAGGAACAGGAAAGAGGGAATTATTTTTAACTGTCTTTGAGCATAAATTCCAAATTCCAGACCTCGCGCTGCGCTGTAATGTTTGGCTAGCGTGTTCTCAGGAGCCTCGTCTACAGATCGGCAACGTTTTCTGACCATGCTGAAAAAGTGTTGCAGGGTCCCTTCAATGCGGAATATCTTCGTCATGGGATGAGAAAGTGTCCTTTGTTTTGTCTTTTCCATAATGAGAACCAAGCGGGGAGTATGGCACACCAGGTCTGCGTAATTAAAAAAATGCCCCCACCTCCCCGAAGGGAATCGTGAGGAAATGCGAATGAATTTCTTGCGCCTAGAGATTTCGCCTTCACCGACTTCTGCCATCGCCTTGAGAGGCGCCCAGCCAGCGAACGGTCGAGAGTGAGGCGCGAGCGGACGGGAGAGTGGGGCGCAGGGAGGAGAGAGAGCGAACGGCGAGAGAAGGAGTGGCGAAGCACTGCACCTACCCTCTCCTACACTCTCTCGCACCACATGCTCCGGTTGCTAGGGGCGAGGATAAGCGCGCGCGCCCGCAGCTGTTGCTATGGGAGAGGGAGTGAGAGCGGAGAGGCGCGCGGACAACGCCGGATGCGCCTGACATAGCCCGACTAAGAAATGCATTCGCATTTAAAATTCCATGTTGATATTTGACAGCGTAGCCCAGTAATTACAACTTTAGGACATCTACAATGAATCAAGAGGGGAAAAATCCAAGCTATTCCCTACAGACTGCACAGAAGAAATGAATGAACAGCTTTATATGCCCTTGTTTAAAGGGAAGGGGGGCAAAGGGTAGGGACATCCTGGATTTGGCTGACAGGATAGAAGAGACTGCACAGAGAAGCCCGGTATCCTCATTCACTTCCGAAATCTAGCCGAAATTTGTGCACACAGCCGAATGTGCACAGAGGCATTTGCAAATATGCCCCTGTGTACATACAGTTATGGCCACACTGGTATTTAACTTTTACTTTCTTCTTTCGTGGCGCTAGCCAATTATTGGCACACCGGGAATAGGTGAAAGCAGTTTGGAAGTGATCATTGACATCTCATTCGGAGCAGTGATTCGAAACTTGACATGCAAAACTGAACTCCGAACAAGCCCGTCGGCCTCCAGTCTCGAACGCACGACTCGATTCTGTCCGATTCGCGTTCAAGGTGGGAAATACGGCAGGTTTCGGCCCGGGCCAGCGATGACGTCGTGCGGATCGTATGGCTCCTCCAGACCTCAGACGCAAAGAGCGGACGTCAACTACCAGCGCGATATCTTCTACAAGGTCGACAAGGACCGCAGTGGTCGAGTAGACGCCGACGAGTTGCAGCAATGTCTGTCCAACGGCACCTGGAAGCCCTTCAATTTAATTATTTTGAACCTTCTAAATAGCTGTTCAGAAGGATGCACAGTTGGTACAGTTGCAGTTATTCTCAAAAAATCTTTTTGTATAATAGCCGCAAGAGGTTCGATTCTGTAGTAGTCCCCCAAACCAAATGGCAGTAGTTTAAATACGAGGCGAAAAGGGCATTATAAATAAAAAATTTCACTGGTTTCAGGATTAGATAGCGGTTTCGACTCACGATAGCAGTTATCACACCTAACTTTTGTAATACTGCATTTACGTGCTCATCCCACTGCAGTGATTTTGCGAAATGCACACCAAGTACCTTAATAGATTCAACCAGTTCTATCTGTGAGCCGCTATAAACAAGGTTGTCTTTTGCAGAAACCTGCCTGCCATTAGAATAAAAAAAACACGGCCTTCGTCTTTTTGGTGTTGATTTTTAACTAGTTATTGGCTACCCATGTGCTTAATTCTTCGAACACGACGTTAGCTTTGTGAAAGAGATAGTCATCTGATGAAGACGAAATAAATATGCTGGTGTCGTCAGCGTGAATTAAAAATTTGACATCCGAAGAAGTGTAGAGTATATCATTTATGTACAAATTAAAAATCAAAGTCCTTTTCAACGCGGAAATTTGGGCTAGTTGGTGGGTGTGAAACTTGTGCATCTTGGCAAGCGCAGCGGAACAAAAACACAAGAGAAAGGAACACGTAGACAGGACGGGCGCTAGCTAGCGCCCGTCCTGTCTACGTGTTCCTTTCTCTTGTGTTTTTGTTCCGCTGCGCTTGCCAAGATGCATAAAAATCAAAAGGTCCGAGAATGCTGCCATACGGCACTCCTGAGATTATTTTCTTTCTCTCTGATACCGTTTCGTTCACAGAGACAAACTGACGTCCATCTGAAAGGAAGCTTTTTTAGTAGCGTCAGGGGAAGCCCTCGAATACCATAGTGATCTAGCTTATCAAACAAAATTTCATCATTTATGTAGTCAAAGGCTTAAGTAAAATCGACGAAAATACCGAGGACAAATTGTTTTTCGTAAAAATTCTCTACTCCTTCTGGTCGAGAAGAGCAAGTTCTGTTGAGCGGTGTTTAAAAAAATTTATACTGACATTTCGTTATGACGTACTTGTTACAAAAGAGATATAGTCGATTATAAATTATTCCCTAGAGACCTTTGGAAAATATCGGCAATATTGACACTGGTCTATAATTTGAAACGTCTTTTTTATCTCCTTTCTTATATAACGCCACTACACGAGCAACTTGCATTTTGGATGGGAAAACGCCCGTTGAAATACATAAGTTAAATATATTATTTGGAACATTACCCGCAGCGCCATTTAGGTACTATTGTGGGGGGGGCACAGTCCTTCATAGAATAAATCCGCAGTGTTGCGGCCAACCAACTCGGCTGGTAACATATTCCAATCGGAAATTGCTCGTGGAAAAAAAGGAATATTTAAATAGATCAGTTCTGGGGGTGTATGAGCGCACTTTAAATTTGTGGTCATGACGAGATGACTGATAATGGGCTGGTTTTAAGTAATCTGAAGGATTAATCCCTGTTTTCTTGTTATAGATTGAGTAAAATATTTTTAATCTTAGATTACGTCTTCGGTCCTGCAAGGATTGCCAATTAAGGTCTCTCTTCATTTCTCGCGAGCTTTCAGTTCGGTCATATTTACCCAGAACAAATCTTGCTGCGATTGACTGAATGCGCTCAAGTGCATGAATATGTACTTTTTGAAACGGATCCCATACAGAACAGGCATATTCCAGTATAGGTCTAACATAGGCATGGTATGTGGTTTGCTTAACTTCTGTGGTTACATGTTTAAGATTTCTTTGTAAAAAAACCGAGGGCTTTTCCAGCTCTGCTGACCACGGTGCCAATGTGTTCTGACCATCCCCCCATCCTCAGAAAAAATAATTCCCAAATACTTGTATTTGTCTTCTTTCTTAATAACTTGAGTGTTTAAGATGTATTGATTCATGAACCTATTGACCCTTTTAGTAAAGCTAACGTGAACGCACTTATTAGTGTTTAGTACCATGTCATTATTTTTACACCATACCTCCACATGATTAAGGTCATCCTGAAGCTGGGTGGAATCCGTTTGATCGGTCAAGTCGGTATACAAGACACAATCATCAGCAAACATTCTAATACGACACTTAATTACATCCGAAATATGATTAATGTACGTCAGCACTGAAGCAATTTTATCTATTACGTATTTGACAGGTCTTACTTGCAGGCCATCCGCATCACAACTGCGACTGTTTTTAAGGCCCAGGAAAACTGCACGAACTGCATGTTCTACCGTCGCTTCTAAAGAGAGTGTCAGTACATTATCAGGATCTAGACTTGTGTAAGATGCACGTGGTCGAAACGTGCAGCGCGCTGCTCACGCACACGACGCACGAAATCAACACGTACAGAACGAGAGCGAACTAACAACGTTCACAGCTCGACACTTGAAGGGCCACTAAACCACCCAGAGGTCGAATTTCAGTTGTGGTGGGGAAGTTGTGCGCGAGTGTACAACGAACACGGAGCCGTGAGAATTTTTCGAAACGGTGCCATAATAGCGGAGTTATACGCGTTTGATCATCGAAACGCGGCGATCGCTCCTTTCGCTCTTTCCTTCGCTACCCTCCGTTGGTATCCTCTCCCAAAGCCGCTTTGCCCTCTCGCCGAGGCATACGTCATCGCCTACGCGCTGCTCGAAACACCGTCACTTCCGGTTGCCGCGACTCTCTGCATTCCGTGTGCTCCGTCGACTGCGTGCTTGTTGTCGTGGTTCGTCGCCGCTGCGATGGCTCAGATCGTCCTGGTATTTGTGGATATCGCCGTTGTCGGTGGCATGAAAAACATTGGATAAACTGTTTCTGACGTGAAATACCTCATGATTGAATAAAGTGATGCTTGCAGTGTGCCATTTCTGCAAGGCAACGTCCGTTTCCGAACCACCAACGAGATATCGAGCCGTGAAGGAAGGCCGTTTCAGAGGTAGGCCTAAACAGCGGCACCGGCCGTCTCGGCGAACCGGCTCGCTTCATTCCCACCCTTGCTCTTCACGTCGAGGCCGTCGATAACACCATTTGCGCGTGTAAACGCGTCATATAAGAGTACAAGTTTTTATCGTGTTGGCTAAAATAAGCGCTCGACAATGAGCTCGCGTTTGAGCGCAAGCGGCGCTACCGAGAGCGTCGGACTAGCTAGGCCTACGCTCGTAGTCGTGAGTGAATGTGGGCTGTTGCGATGGTTGCAGCTCGTGAAGGCGTAGCTTTGTTGGCAATTTTCTTAAAGAACGAAGCGTGGCTGTGTGAGGTTGTTTGTTTTGAACTTAATGAAGAGGATAAGATGTTTTCCGAGCGTGCAAGCAGAGGTGCCGTGTGTGGGCGGAGCCTGCGCGCTGATTGCTCGTTCGCGTCGTGAATCGTCGTCTCGTCGTACGCCGCGTGCGGTGCCGCACGTCGGATCGGATGCCGAATCGCACCATGTGTCCAGCGCTTGCCGCTGCTGCCGTGCCGGCCCGTCGAATCGTGCCAGTATGGACCCTGTGTTGCGCGCACGCCTTCAAACCCAGGCGGAAAACTTTTCTATTTCCAGCTGGATTATTGAACCGGAAATTTTTTCCCAGCTGGATAATTTTCCCGCTGGAATGCTTTTTCTAGCTGGAAAAATCTCCAGCTGGGAAAATTTCCGGTTCAATAATACAGCTGGAAATGAAAATATTCCCAGCTGGAAAGCATGCATTTTCCAGCTTTGACTGGAAATTATTCCCAGCTGGAAAGCATGCATTTTCCAGCTTTGACTGGAAATTATTCCCAGCTGGAAAGCATGCATTTCCAGCCAGAGAAGATTTCACTCTTGGCTGGAAAGCATGAATTTTCCAGGTGAACACATGTTAGTCCCAACTGTAAAATGCTCTATTCCCAGCTTGAACCAGTCGACATTCCTGCTGAGCATGAGAGCATCTCCCAGCTGGCATGTTCATTTACTTTGTTCCAGTTAGTGACCGGAGTAAACCACATTCTAGTCATAGCTAGGTAAATTATGGGGAAGAAAGTTTTCATAAATGTTGCATGGATCCTGGCCCGCTGTTATTGGTGGCCGCCTTGTAGAGCCACAGGGCAAACTGGTTCAGTAAACTGCACAAATTGAAATCATTGTGATGCTGAATCTTGAAGGAATTTATTGCAACACCGTCTGCAGCAGCTGTTACAAAAACACATCCTGAATGTCCTCTTCTATCAGACTTCTTGTGCTTCAACATCTGAAAGAAATATTAACATGCAGTAAGTGGAAAAGCAATCAACGTAATAAACTCGACATTGAATGTCGGCCATTTAGTTTTTACAACAGTAGGTTTTTTTTTTCAGATATATAGAAATGAAAATTATGCCTTTAATAAGCTTTACAAACGAGAATGGGCATCAGTGCCAGGCCAGGTAAAAGAGCACTGAGCAGCCAATACCTCTACATTGCATGGTGAAGTCAGTTTTTAACTGTAACTCATAAGCAGTCTCTAGCTAATATGCAATTTGGGTTAAACCACAAAATGAAAAAGCTAGCACTTGTTTGTTATTATGTGTAAAGGTATAGCTTTTCTTTAACTTCAGGTGCACTGCCCATCATGTATACCTGTCAGAAATATCCTCCCACAATTTACCCCTAGTAACATTCTTGTCAACTCAGGCAAATGCAGCACGACTTAGACAAAGACAGGAGACATATAAAACACAGATGGCGCGCGTCGTGTTCCACGTGTCTCCTTGTCTTCGTCTAAGTTGCGCTGCATTTGTCCGAGTATGTACCAACTCACCCAAGTCAAGGTGTTATTCTTGACAAGTAATTTTATGTTGCTGCTGATTTTATGACACTACTTGAGAAAAATTGGCAAAGAGGGCAGGGACGAAATGAAGACCAGGGCGGTAACTTTCAACTGTTCATTAACAGAAACCAGGTCGATTTATATAGGCTGCCGAACAAGGTAATCTCGTTACACAAATAGAAACATGGACAAACTAACAGTTATCATGGGCCACTGAAACAGAGTCGCTACATGCACTGACCTGAGGTGTAAAATCATGCCAGCACACATGAACATGTGTCCACTAAAGGATTAATCCGAGTGAAAAACAAAAGTGGCACCGCACAATGACGCATCTATAGGCTATCTTTAAAAAAAACGACTTCTTCATGACTTAAATCTATTGATGGTGCACTAATGCACTGACTGCCTGCCCCTTTTATTAGGAATGCCTCAACTGACTCTCTTTTCAGGGCGGCTGCTTGCTCTCGTTACCAACTTGGTTTGGCTGAAGTATGGCGCACAACCACAGCGCCTGCAGTGGTTGTGCATTACACTTCGGCCAAACGACTTTTCTAAGGAGTGCAAGCAGCTGCCCTGAAAGGGAGTCAATCGAGGCGTTTCTAATAATGAAAAGGGCAGGCAGGCAGAGTGAGAAAGAAGTGATTTTTTTAAAGATAGACTGCAGATGTGTCAAGCTTGAGTTGTGCGCAACCGCTTTTGCTTCTCACTCGACTAGATCCTGTAGTGTGCTGGCATAATTTTGCAGCTCGGGTCAATGTAGTTTCCAGCGCATGTCTCGACTGTTTCAGTGGCTCATGATGAATTGTTAGTTCGTCAATGTTTCCATTTCTGTAGTGACATCACCTGATTCAGCAGCCTATACATATATAAAGCGACGTGGTTTCTTAATAAACATTTGGAAGTTGGCACCCGAGTCTGTCAGTTTGTATCTTCATTTCGTCCCCGTCCTCTTTGCACCATACCAATTTTTCTCAAGCAATGAAATAACTAGCCCAGCAACAAGACCTGTTATAACACCAATCATAGTTCAGCAATCAGGTGACCGGTTTCCACCAAATCGCGTATATAAACGAAGGTAGATGATCGGCAATTCATAATATAATTGAGCAATCAGATTCGTATATATTCACTGTGACTGGCTTCCACAAAATTGTGTGCATAAATAAATAAAGGTAGAAAAACGGGAATTCTTAATTTACTTTGCATTTTAAACACCAGCATAATAATTAAAACTTGCGTCACATCAGAAGTAATCCGTAGCATTTCAGGAGGTTCGTGCTTACAGTGCCATTTGAAACGAAAAGCAGCGTTCAATGTTGCACTTCTTTTCTGCTCTTTGCAATGCCTTCAGATGGGACAGTTAGTTTTACAGAGAATGCGCTATACCTGCCAAGCAATTCAAAAATGATGTTTCACAAAGCCTAAATGAAATCAACACATAATGAATCTAAGGAAAGTACAGGGGACATTATTTGCATGTTTTAACTGTAATATAGCATAACAATGACACAAATAGAAAGAAATTAAAGTGAATGAGAAATCAGCTTGCCGCTGGTACGGACCGCGAACCTACAAGCTTCCCAGGTTTACACAAACGTAACTACCCAATGAAGTGGATGGGCAAGTGACAGCCGTTGCAGCTTAATTGAATTAAATCTCACCGCGCTCTGACTGCCTCTCTACGAGGTGGCTGTATTCCGATCATTGAATGACATGCGGATCGAGGCAACGACATCACTGCGAAAATGCATCTATAGTAGAAGGACGCGCCGATGCCACGATCACGCCGGACAGATTTAAGTTGCAAAACCGAAAACTGGACGCAAAGATGCACAAAAAAAGATGGGACGATATGGAGAGGTACGGACATACGGAGCGAGCAGAAATTTGGATGTGCAACTCTACAAGCTGCAAGTTAAACAACACGATAAGATAGAAAAACGTGTACGCAAGGTACTAGTTACGTACGGGTCCTTAGTCTTACTTAAATTAACAGCGCAAAGAACGGACACCACACAAAGGAAACACACAGGACAAGCGCTGTTTCCTTTGTGTGGTGTCCGTTCTTTGCGCTGTTAATTTAAGTATGCATAACCAACTAGCCCAGTCAGCTACACTCTTAAGGGTCCTTAGTCATCGTAACTTGTGCCGTTTAGCTTGCAGCATGTCACACCGACTCCTCTAACAATGAGCACAATTAAGGCACAAACTTTTCCAGTGGGACTAGGGCAACATGGAACACACATACTTCGCACGTATAAACACTGCATGCAACAATCAAGCCAG
>JALIZH010015537.1:0-10569 GCA_030522465.1 Rhipicephalus appendiculatus
AGGGGGGGACGCGCATGCGCAGTGGGAGTGTGGACGCCGCGAGCAGGGATGCCCTAGAGGAGAGAGGGGGGGAGCGTAGGAGGGGAGAAAGGAGGGGAGGCGCATGCACAGTGAGGGTGTGGTTGCCGCGGGCAGGGATGCCTAGAGGAGAGAGAGGGGGAGAGGGGTTTTTTATTTTTTTTTGAAAGGGTTTGCGCATGCGCAGTAAGGGTGGTCACGTGGCACACCACCCCCGGATTAAACTTCGCCATAAGATGCTTCACATCTAAAAATTCGTAGGAGAACATTTCGGTGAACCATGATCCGGGATGTATCGTTAGCGAAGCCGGCTGACGAACGGGAATATGCACTTACGAAAGAGAACTTTTGTGAATTTCGTCCTAGATTACTGCCTAGTAGCGTCTTCGTAATGCCTCGCAAAAACCAAGCATCACCTCGGAAAACCTAGGTGCCGATCAGCTCCGCAGTTTCTTCAGCTTTCCACCAATAGTGCACGCTGCACTAATTTTATTATTATTATTATTATTATTATTATTATTATTATTATTATTATTTTCGAGCACGTCGATATTAAGCAGCGTCTAAGTAGAGGAACATTCCACTAGGAGTGAAGCAAGGAAACAGAACGGAACTAATTTTAAAAGAAACAGTTTTCGTACATATTTGTAAGCGAGGAGATGCCGATCTCGCATTGAGTTATCGACGAATATCGTTGTACTATCAGTTTCGTAAAAGATTTTGTAACAAGTGTGTATATAATTCTTGGGATTTTACGTCCCAAAACGCGATATCACCATTAGGGCTTTGTACCAAGTCTCTCTCTCTCACCACATGTTTAGATATATGTTGCCAGCAACCTGGCTTTATTTTAAGATGGTGTATTAAGACAGACTTGCACCACTTTCTTACCTATGGTCCTCGCTTAGTTTTGTCTTCCTGTCAAGTAGAGAAAATCAAATTCGATGCCTTAGAATGTTTTCGATAAAACCTTTGGTAGACATTTTTCAGACACTTGTCATCGCGGAGTTAATGCGGGTGGTCTGGCAGAGCTTATTTAAACCGCATATTTAGACCCCAGCTGTGTCACAGGTAGGTCCAATATTCGGTCTTAGCTCGATATTTATTGGTTTGCTAGGCTATAGTACAACTTGTATTCTGTTTAAAGTGTTGCTATTTATTGATGGTCTGCAGTTGTTTCGGTGTCTTTTTTTAATAATGTATAGTAAGAGAAAGAAATGAGAATAACATTTCAATTTTTCTTTACTTTGTACTTCAGAAACGATTCTTCGATAACTACCCAGAGGACATAAGTTATTATTCATTTGTGTCACTAAGAACCAACATGCGTTGTACACTATTAAAACTGCTTCTATTCCGAGAGGTGACACGATTCATCATCTCGACGTGGTAATCGACGGCCAGCTGTCTTCCAAAATGGATGTGGCATCAATTTGTTAAACTACTTTTAAACTTGTAATTTGATGCCTCTTACCGCAGCGCTTTCGAAAACCTGACGTACCACTACGCTTTTCTTGTTCGCGGAACGTATCTCAAGCGGTATTAAGGCATGCAATTATGTAGTTATTGCGGAGTCTACAAAAGTAGAGGCACCGCAGTTATGGAACGCTGGCACCACCTTGAGAAGTAATTTTCATACTTTGCTCGCTATGACAGAGTTGGCTGTGACACGCGCCTCGTCTTTCAATCTAATTCTCTTTGATATTTTATTATAGCCTGCCGGTTTGAAGAATATCACACTTTTCTCTTTCCAGCCAGCACGACTTCACTCGGACGGCACATTTCTTACGCATTCGCGGAAACGCGCCAAGACGGCATCTGTATACATACTCCAGGGGCTGCACTTAAAAGGAAGGGAATGGCGCATCACAAGAAACTTCGGGATTTCGCTTCAGTTCCGTTCATTCTGAATTAATGCGAATTAAGACAAATAAGGCTTTCGACACGTGTGTTTGCACCGGGGCTACGCACTCGTTTGAGTGCTTAAAGCGGAGCGAGGCATCGTAACGAAAGTATAGAATGGTGCGCCTTTATGTTATGGCGGGGTATGTTCAACTGCTCGGTACGGTGCAGTTCGCGGAAAAAATGTTTGCTCCGGTTTAACTTGTATGCGTACAGCTCTGAAGAGTGTTATTCCACACGTGTCAGACTTGTGAATTTCCTTTTTTTGGGTCATTCAAAACGAATCCGCGTTTGTGGGGCTTGAATGTCACATACAGATACGGCATTTAATTGTGAATAAAAGCTTCTTCAGCAGTTTCCTGAGCCTTCTTGATTAAGTTGTTTCGAAGTTGAATATGCACTGTGCAGAGAAAATCTTCGTTCCTTCAAGAGGCCCTAGATGTTCAGCAAACATCTGCCGCGGCGCACTGCTTTGATGTTTCTTTGGCATCATCAAAAGCTATCGGAATTCGGAAGCATGGACTTTGATGAAGCCCCTCCTTTGAAACTTTTGAATCTCGTCGAAGCAGTACCTTGGAATATTCCATTGTACAACACCTTTGCTATCCTAGTCACTACAAACACTCGGGAGATTTTGATAAAGTCCCTATGCAATTGCCTAGATCGACTCGAATGCCGAACCCTTCTTCTTCTGTTTCTTCTCAGTCAATGTAGTGACCCTCCCACGCCACCCTCTGAAAGCTTACTCCAGGTAAGATTCAGCGAACAGCTCAGGTATTTCATTTTTCATTTCTTAAAGCCTGTTTCACGCTCCCCTTTTTCTTAGCTGCGTTTTGTAACTATTATATTTTTTATCACGGTAGGTCATAAGTCACACGTTTTTCTGCTAGCTTGTGTACTATCCCCTCAAGCAGTTCTCACTGTGTATGCCAGTCCTCGTATCTTCTTGTCTCTATCAGAATAAATTTCAATTTCAATTTGAATTCGAATTCTATGGCTATAGGTTCGGGGGCGTGACAACTGCACTTAAATTTATGCGGCTGTGCTGACAAAAGCCTGCCTAAAGTATAGCTTACACCAGCCGTACATAATAATTAAAATGGCTATTATAAGAATAAACGTCACATGTTTTGGCGATATGAAAATTGGAGTAACGATAAGAAGATTGTAGGCATATCGGGTCACATTCGGATGAGTGCAGTACTACAAACAATTAACCACCACGGGTCATGAAGCCCTTTTTTTTAGCACAGCACAGATAATATAATAAATATATCTGGGCTTTTTCGTGTCAGAATCGCGATCTGATTATGATGCACTCTCTTCTGGAGTGCACCGGAAACTTCAAACCATATGTGTTCTTTAACGTGCACTGACATCGCAAAGTACACGACGCTCTAGCTATTCGCCAACCAAAACGTAACCGCGGCGGTTGGAATCGAACCCTCTACTACAAAAAATAAGAAACCGTATGCATGTTTACATATGAAGACCGATGAAGGAAGTAACCTTGACCGCCTATGGCATGCGAGGCACATTTTACTTTAGCGACCTTAGAAACGACTTCTAATTTACGGAGTCCCTACCGCGCAATGTTCTGAGGAAGAATGGATCTTGGCAGCAATCAATTTTATGTGAGAATATTGTAAACAGACAATGCTATTCACACTAGTAACCAGTTTTCTTTTACTTAGTTGTCCGCATGCATAGGCCGTCGTCCTAACATGTATTACACGTATCCGCATAAAAAGAAATGCAGGTGCCATATCATCTGGAGTGCACTTACACATCATAATTTCTTAGGTTATGAGCTAACGTTGCGTCAATTGAATGTGCTTTGCACCGCAGGTATGAATGTGAACCGCAGGTAGATCTCGCACATCGCGCAAATGAATGTGAGACGTCATGGGGCGACGTAGATTGCGGTGTCTTTCTGCTGTTCGTAATGCCTTTATATTCTTTGATAACATTATCGTCTCGAACACCTATGCTTTGGTATAATGTGATCATATTGTCACCTCGGACACGTAAGCAGATGTAGTGCGACAAATAGTTGCTTGAGAAAAGCTGTACGGCTAAGAAATGTGTTAAGAGCATTTCGTCATTGCAGCCTATTATTTCTCTTGAATAAAATTATCATTTTAAGGCACTAACAAGTCATTCTAATAACTTCTAATCAAACAAAGCCGCGATTGCGAAGAACGATACTTTGTAATGGGCATTGCGTCACCTGTCTAACAATACTGAGTCATGAAGGTACTTAGGAGCGCAAAAACAGACAAGATACACGGACGAGCGCTCACTTCAAACTAAACATCACGAGCGCTCACCAGGTCGAGCGCTCACTTTAAACTAAAGTTTATTCACTGAAGATGGCCAGGTTTTATCATACACCAAACAGCAACAGAAACAGGGAAACGCCTGTGTGAAACCCCAATCTAACAAGTGAAGAACAGCTATCACCTCAAAGTTAAAAAAACATAACAAAAAACAAAAAAACCAAACAACTACCTACCAATTACCAGGTGAGCGCTCGTCCTGTTTAGTCCTCGTGTATTTTGTCTGTTTTTGCGCTCCTAAGCACCTTCATGAATCAGCACAAACTCGCCCAAATAGCTGTGCTTCTAAATGCTGAGTCACCTTCGCGTTTTATATCTGATATGTAATAATATATTGCTTAAATATGTTTATTCTGCTAGTGTGGCTAGCGCGTTGAAACTTGGGTACCTTTTTACAGTCTGTACCAAAAGTATGTATCTGTCTTTTGGAAAAAGAAATAGTCGCCCTTCATATTACAATATTTCACGTCTTATATTTTCGACAGTAACATTTCAGGGCCACTTCGTGCCACGACATCTTTTAACTTATTTCGTTTCTTTTCACCGAAAAATATTCCAATTTCACGGAAATGCTTATAATCAGAAAAACATAAAATGCAGGTGTGGGATATGAGTTAAAGTAGAGAATTTTGTTTCAGTGAGCTCGAACGATATCGGTGGAAGATTGCCGATACCCTCTTTACTTACCCGATGGCAGTGGTATATCCGGAATATCCATTTAGGTAGCGTAAGAACAAAAGCCGAAAACGTAAAAATTATCTGAAAAGCGAAGAATAGGTCCGAGCATGCTTATCACACTGGCGGCATATATGCATTATACAATGACACCAGGGGCGTAGACATAAATTTTTTTTCCGGTGAGGGGGGGGGCGCTCCTTGATCTGAAGTGGGGGCCGGGTAGGCAAATGGTGATTTCGCGCTCTGTATGCCATGGCGAAAAAAAAATTTCGGGGAGGCGGGGGGGGGGTTGGGGGGTGCACGGGTTCGGTGTGCCAACCACTGGCTACGCCACTGAATGGCAGGCCACATTCTAGAAATATGTACCCGAAATAATCGCTCGTAATACTCAGTGTCTATTTTTCAACGCTGACGAAAGGCGTTTGTCGTCAGAACTTTGTTATAGCGTGTTATAAGACGTGGTGTTTTCAATAGTGTATCCCTCCGATCTATTTTAATTCCCTTCTAATCTGCTCTGCCACGCGGGCACTTAAAGGGGCCCTGCAACACTTTTTGAGCATGCTCAGAAAACGCTGCCGATCGGTAGTCCAGGCTCTCGAGAACACGCGAGCCAAATATTATAGCGCAGCACGCGGCGTGGAATTCATAATAAATTCTCAAAGTCAGCTAAAAATTGCTTTCTCTTCTCTCGACAAATGACGTTGCATACTCAAAAATCAATCGTCACCGACATTGTATCAGCCATTGGCTGATTTGAGCATGGCGCGCTCGGTAGTTACAGAGGCCGCCGCGGGAGGCCGCGACTTGTCCACGCGTGCGCGCGCGATCGCAATGAAAATTCGCGTATTCGAAGAAAAAAAAAGAGAAAAACCGCTCAAGATCACGAGGCGCGCGTGACGCATTTTCTTCCCCCGTGCCATCCCTCCCTGCGTAACTTCCAGTGCTTTTGTCGGTACGAGAGAAGAGAGAATGCAATTGCAGCGTGCGACAAATCTTTGTAACTCCACTCGTACTAGACGGATTCCAAAAATTTTTGCGGCGATGAATTCGTGAGGCAATAAGCTCCTTTAGTCAATCCATTCCACGGCTACTTGGAAAAGTGTTGCAGGGCCCCTTTAAAGTTTGTACGCTTTCATTTGCTGATGTTTTCATGCATATAGTCGGCATCGCCTAAGTTCCTTTCTGTTCGCCGTAAGTTTCGTTCAAAAGTAACCTTCACTAAAGAGAGCTGCGCATGTTATCAAGGACAGAGCTCAACACGCTTTTCTAGAACGCTCAAGCAGTCTCAGTGTCTCCAGAGAACCAGTGCCGTCTTAAGGCCTGTTTGATTCTTCATCTATTTGTTACTGTTACAAGTGGTCAGCGATAATGTACTCACGCCCTACCCCTTGTAATTCGGGCTTCTATATCAGAAAAAAAATAGAATATTGAGCATGGACAAAACGGTAACCCTGGTAATAATTGACAGGAAAATTTTCTGTAATAGGATTGTTCCTCTTTCGTTTGAACTGATCGAGAAAGTGCGCTTCGAGTTCTAAAGATTATGCACAGATTTTTATAAGCGAATTAAATCGTAATGTGATGATGCCGTGAAGCAAGGTTTCACTTGCATTTAAAAGCCCACCCGCACACATTGCTGACGAGGTCCGATAATCAAGTAACGTGCGGGCAGGAAGTTCCCGAACCAGGCAGTTCTTTGCGCCGATGGCCGTGAAAGACAACCCAGCGTTCCTTTATGATAGTTCGTTAAGCTCTCGTGCAAGTCTCTCTGGTACAGTCGCTGATCGATGTGGGGAATTGTCGCGAAGAATGACGTGTGCACAAAAAGAAAATATCAATCCCTTTACAATACTCTGGGTGTTAATCGAGTGCCTGTTGTCCACAGACTGGGTTGTGTTTGCCTTCCGATAACTATGGCCCCGGTTCTTGAAAGCTTTTGATGTATGTCGTGATTCCTACGAGGACAGCAAGAGCGGCAGTCTTTGTTCGGTCTCATGAACGACACCGGCAAGAATCACGCTTTCATTGTTCCTCCGCAAATTAATGATCCATGCTAAATACACGCAGGATGGCTCAAGTATGACTAGCGTGGTTGTCCAATGTGGCTAATATGCTTAACTTTAAAGCCTCTTTTTTTCTAGCTCTTTTCTTGTTAGGCTCTTATGACAAAGATGGCTCCTTGCACGAAGAAGTCGCTCAGGGTTTAAAAGTGACGTGCCTATCTACATCACCTTCAATGCCATTACTTCCAACGTTCGTACGTCCATCTGTAATATCGCTTATAAGGGCTGCAGAGAAATGATTTCGGGTGAGTGGTTCATTAGAAATGTCTATACGAGAAATAGCTTTTGTTGTCCTGAAACATGGCCGCTATGAACAAAGCGTTTCTAGAGTAAGAACTCTCTCGGAATGGTCATCACTAAAGCTGAAAGTTGGCATTACCTCAATCCATAAGCGTGCGCAGGGTTCCCCTTCAGGGGGGGGGGGGGGGCGAAGGTTCGTCGCAGCGCCCCCCCTCCCTATAATGTCAATGTATGGGGCTGTCTTTGCGCCCCCCCCCCCCTGTCGCCCCCCCCTGCCCCCCCCCCTCCCGTGCGCACGCCTATGCCTCGATCGTTATCACGAACCAAACCCCCCAGCAGCGCAGGCTGTATTCAGAAAATTATAAGTTAAAATATCTGTCATGAACAGATTGGCCCGAATGATGACATGATTAAATGGATATTAATGAGCTTAAAGGGGCCATGACATGGTCACCCAACAATTTGCGGTTTTTGGCGAAAAACGAAGGTAGAGGGTCAAATATGCTTGTACACGTGTGAAAACTGGACTGTAAAAGGATCATTTTCAGTCCAAAATAAGCCGGGGAAGTCGTCGGCTGTAAACTCCGCCCACCGCCGGCTACCGCCATTTTGCCATGGCATGCGTGACGTCACTAACTGCGAGGAGCAGCGACGTCGTCTGCTATGTTCCACACGCGGTCAGTGTGTTCACTGCGAGTGTTGCTCTGTTGCTGTTTCAACCGCTGCAAGTCATTTAGTTCCAGAGGCAAGTTGAGAAAAGCAGAAACAGCTCGTTTGCACGCGCAGCTGAACATGGAACACGGAATGCAGACCGTGCAGACGCTCGCACAGCAAGCTACTCGTTACGTCACGGCTAGCGAGCGTGCCAGTGTTGCCCGACTCTCAGGCCGCTCGCTCTTTTATAAAAATATTCAATTATAAATTAACGGCACGACCAAATGCGCTAAAATTTCGCCAGCTTGTCTGTGAACGTACAAGGATCAACCTACATAACACAGATTATGGTCGAAAATTGGGTGTCATGGCCCCTTTAAGGAAACCCCTTTTAGCCATTTTGAACACTATAATCGGGTACGCTAAAGCGTTTCGTTCTTCTCTTGGTATGAACCATTCGTGTCTTCGGCGCTGAAACTAAATAAAGCGAAATCTAGGACATCCTAATAGGGAAGTGAGACGGCTATCCTATCAGTTCCTTGATGCTTCAGAAAACTTGGACTGAACTTTAGGCATCATACGGAGAGCTACAATTCACCGTAATGTACAAAGAGGCGTTCATCCTTTGCTTAGGCACCATCAACAGGTAACAGAAACTTCTTCGCATTTTTTGTACAATGAAGGAATGAAGGCGCATTAGCAAGTTTTATTGCGAAGAAGCCAATTGCTTTCTATAGTTCTTGAATTATGCGGAATATGTGCGATATTTCCATAGGTCCTATTGGAGCACTGCACTGCGCGAAATATCAGCGCCGAATTTACCGCTGTACATTTTAGTTCAAAACAGTCGAAAAAAGTCAACAGACGAAGCGCTCAACTTTGTATGTTGCCTTCTTTGGTCCGCGTAGTTCTGCGCGGCAGATAGCGTTAACCCTTAGCATGTATGCGCAACTCTCCAAATGTATTACACTTCTAAGTTACATTAAGCAAGCCATAAAAAATCCATTAAGCAAAACGTTGCTACACGTATCTTGAGACGCTTATACAAAATAACTCTCAGGTAAACAAATACAATGTCGCGTTAGCGCATTCGCGTCCAGAGCAACGCAGGGTACGTACTTTCGAAGAGGCTTCACGGTCACTTCAAATAGGTTGACGTGTATATAGCGACGGATTGATGCTTGTTAACGCGGATATCTTTTTGCTTCTGCCATGAAGCGCCTCTCGCTAACTTTACACGACCAATGGCGCCGTCAAACTCTGCGCTCCAAGTGAAACGGTCAATGAAGCAAGGAATAAATGAAGAACAGGACATCCGTGCTCAAACGTGTCTTACGTCATTCCACAGTTTCGTATGATTCATCTGAAAAGGCACATATGTACTGATAAAATAGCTAGATCTTAGGCTGCTTTGCGTAAGAGTTCTACTGCAAACAGTACAAATAATTAGAATGGCATACAGAAAATATTAAATATACTCTACACTAGAGCACTAAATCAGTTTATACCTAGAAACTATTATGTCAGTATTCAATTATGTGTAATGTTGCCATCACAGGTTCAGTACTAGAAAATTAAATGAAGGCGAAAGTAACACGGTTGCAGTAACACGAGGGTAACCTCTTTTCAATACTAGTGCCGAAACCTTGTATCTGAATATCAATGTGACATAAGAGTTTTCAAAGAACCAACATGATCTCAAGAAAAAATGACAGTGGGCCCAACGAGGAAGACGGAGAAGAAACGCAACACAAGCGCTGACCCAAATGCCAACTTATTTCAACGCATGTATATATGCATGCAATGCATGCAAAAAACGAGCATGAGCAGAGCAGCTAGCAATGAGTGATGAGGCAAACTAAAATTAGTTCCCTGCCAAGGAACTGCGTACGCGCTCAATGGCTTGCGTTCTCTTTCCTTTTCTTCTTCGCGTCTGTTCTCATGATGTAAATTACGTTAATATATATGTATTACCGTCTCATTCACCTCTGAGGGTTGCTGTTTTTCATAGATCAGCCATATTGTACGAAGAAAATTTCTTGACACTTCCTTAAGTGAATGCACTGGCTCCTTTACGATGCAATTAATTCATTTTTGAGGAAGTTGGGCAGGCGAATGCTCAATCACACGCTGGCAGAAGTATTTACGTCAAGTTGTTTCAGCGTTGGATTACGGCAATTACGCTCGTTCTTGGTGCGGGAAACACGAGCGGCGCCATAACCTGCCCTATTTTTCTCACACATTTTTCTTCCTGTAGTTGTTCTCACCTCAAAAGTGGTTGTTTCGCTATTTGAAATGGTAATTTACTAATACAGCAATTTTCAGCAACCAAACTACCCAGCTTGCCTTTACCAATTTCCTTTTCAAACCTCAAAACCAACTGCGCTAGTGTACTACTATTGCTCGGAATGAGATACTCATCGAAGTCCGCGTGCACTGTATAATGAGAAGATGCTTTAGATCGGTGTATACAGTCCTAGACGGCAGCTATTTGCCCGGGAAGAGCAACACGAGTTGAGTTCACGTCAACATTCCATAAATGAAAGCTCACGCTCAAGTTCCCGCATATCTTTATAAGGTTTAGAAGAGTTTCGACTTGCCTAGAAACTTTGCTGAGATAAACGCAATTGTGCTCCACGCCCATGATGCTGTAATAAGCAAAAAACTCGACAATC
>JALIZH010015539.1:0-55479 GCA_030522465.1 Rhipicephalus appendiculatus
ACATGCGTAGTATAGATGCACATCTGTTTAGACATGTGTATAATAGGGAAGGCGTAGAAGGTCCTACTTCAGGTGAAAGAGATGGCTGAACTCCCTGACCTTTTCCAGCCTGTACGTGTACACAGAATGCGTAGTACCTATTCTGTATGCAAAGAAAAAACTGTAAAAGGTCAGAAATTCAGCCGAGGCCTTCACCTCAAGTAGGAGCTTCCTCCTAAAAAAATTTGCTGCGACCACCCGACGTGGAAAAGCGGCCGCCGTCTTCCATAGTACCATATTCAGAGTACCATATTCAGGATGCGGAAATGGTGATTTATTTGGTGAATAACGTCTTGTTAATCATGCCTTCTTGTTGCTGGTAACAAAATATCTTGAAAAGCGCGATGCGCAAAGCTACAGATGTAGTACATATTGAGCCTGACAGAGAATGAACGTTTGTTTCATGAAAGGCTGCTTATGTCGAAGGTTGTAGTTAATTCCATTTCTTCACTCTCTTGGAGTAATCACATATATTTCAGTGCATTGAAACGGGAGAGAACAATAGAGAGTTTTTTCACACAGGACGACACCTCATGACTTCTTTTCAAGCTAGAAATTGCGACAGCCATATGAGACGTTTCATGGTAGCATCTACCGGCAGCATACAAAAAACTATTTGCTATTCAGGGATGGGTGGAAGCTGTCGGCGCACATAATCATGGACACAGCGCGACGCAAGTGCTACTGTTACAGCACTCAGTCGATGCCGGCAAAGTCTATTAAAAACTGCCGCGTTTCCAGGAGTTATCAACATGGTACCGTGGTACTGTGCTTACACTGCTCGGCTGCTGGTCAGAAAAAGGCGGGTTCAATCGCCTCCGCCACCGTATAATTTTTTATGGAGAAAAAGGTGCGAAAGGTCCGTGCACATACATTTATGTGCACGTTAAACAACCCCAGGTGGTCTAAATTTCAGGAGAGCACCTCTACAATGAGTCTTAAAATCATGTCATGCTTCTGTAGGGGAAACCCGTGAAATTATTCTCCAGCCCTTACCATTGCACCCCAGTGTCTTTGCTGTGAAAGCTCTATGTCCCCCACTGCGAGCCACATTTTCCCAGAAGCTGCTATCAAGTGACACTCACCATATGTGCTTATTCAGTGAGTAGCTACTGCCAGCAATCATGTTGTGTTCTCACTGGAGGAACAGGAACAGCGATGGTTTTCGCAAAAGGGCAAGCACATTGCCTGACACAAAGTTGGAGTTCATCGGCTGGGGCGTCTTGATGACACCGTATCTCATTGCCCACGGGGGATCTACACGCTGCGCTCATTAATGGGTCTTAACACCTATAGCGCGCAGAAGGGACAGGAACACAGAGATACGACGTGGACGCAGCGCTAACTTCGAACAAATGATTTATTTACGAAGCAGTCACGTGAAAAAATATATAGGAAATAGCAAGCACCACACGCAGCCGCATAAGTAAGAGATTGTTATTATTATTTTAAACATCATTAGACATGTGAAAGACATGTAGCCAACGATAAGATGAGAGTACGAAGATATATTTGCAAGATTACCAGGTCATGTAGACGCAACCATCCTCCTCAGGTCACCCTTCCTATCATTTTTAAAAACTCAAATTCCTTTCTTGTCAGCTCGATTGAAGTCCCCCCAAACTAGCGATCTTCGCCGCCTCGATGACTTCCCGTGTTGTCTGCGCTGTGCTTCGCCCTATGACACTGCACTGTGAATACATAGGGACGCACCCACAGTTTCTGCAATGAATAGCGAGAAAAAACTTGCTTTTTTACATTTCAGCTGCTCTAATGAAGTTATAGTTGCTACATATTTAGCTACACAACAATTACACGCGTTAAAAGGGTACTACAGTTGAAGTATGTATATTTACCATATTTCACTTTACAACCCTATAAGCCCTGGTGTCCTATATATAGGAAATGGCGCCATTTTTCTTATATACTGATGGTGTGCCCAGATTACGTTATTTTTGAGTTATACGAGTATAGGTGGTATTCAAACTAAATCAACAAGACGAAGAATTCTCTACGAGTTAAAAAAATTCAGGGCTGAAAAGGGGTAATGTCTAATGCCCACGCCGGTCCGTCCGTCCGAGCCCTGGCACGGTGCCACGTGGCTGCCGGGGCGCGCAAACGGACACCGGTCGCGTCGGACTCTACAGCGCTCGTGCTTTGCTTGCCTAGCATCGCTGTGCCCAGCGTTTCCAGTCATGCAATAAGGGAGACGCGCGCATCGCGTTCCATTCTGACCGACCCCAACTCATTGTGCCCAGGCGTTCGTGGAGCACACTTTGGAATTTACAAAGTGTCCTTCAATTTAAGCGCTGAAACGCGGATGGCGTCTGCACGATGCGCAAAGCACGAGATAATACGAACACATGCGAACGGAGGCAGATGAGTCACGCGTCTCGCTGCGATGCGCGGTAAAATATTAAAAAGGAAAACACGCACATATACCGTTTGTGTGGCATCCCACTGAGAGTGTAAAAGAAAAAAAAAGACATGGCATAGTCAGTCGAATGGTCACAAGCTTTCGCCGAACACACTTTGGAATGTACAAAATGTCCTTCAAATTTTTCCATAGGAAGATTGAGGTTCATTTTCGAAGAAAGAGTGCACAGCAATACGTAGACAACAAAGCGAGAGAAAACACACAGTGCCTGTGGCATAAGACACCGGTCTTTTGCGCATTTTCTAGCCAAAATCGTTCGCATTGTGGATACAATTCTAAGGGAACCTGTGAAGCGTACTTTCCGATACGTGCATGACTATTAAGCGGTTGTAAAAGACGTTTCGTTGCCTGGAACTGTTTTCGATGTCTTAGCTCTGTTCAAGGCAAAGGTATAGGGCGGTCCTTAACCTCTGAACTTCCAAAGCGCGAAATGCTGCATTCTCTTTTTTCGTGACTTTCGGTTCAAAGGTTCCCATATTTCCTGCTGTTGTGAACCACGTTCATCAAAACTGGTTCTTAACTTCGGATCCGCCAAATCATAGGTGGTAAAAAGGGGTATAGCTTTCACTTGCCCAAGATCCGCTCTGGAAAAAGCATACGAACATGTGGTGGGCTATTGTTTTCCAAAACGAGGAGAAACGCTAGAGGAAGCCTGTTTGCCGGCTGCAATAGTCGTGGCTGTCTGTGATACGTTGATTCCAGTTTTAAAAGGACGTGTTGCTCGGAAAGGCTACTCTCGTATTAAAGAAAAGAAAAATAACATCGCAGTCACTCATTATATGCATAAACTTGCACACGGCATGAAATATGTTGGTGAAATATGCGGACATAAATATGTTGTATGCAAGGCTCCCAATAAATTATAAAATTCGGCTCTGTGGTTACAAAAAGACCGAGGAAAATATGAGCCTCACGTTAAAGGGTGTGTTGTGATCCATTGAAATAAGTATTTGCAAGTGCAGTCGAAGTTGTTTATCGGATCCCATTATAAGACAGGTCTGTTTTAATAGAATGCTTAACCTGCTGTTTTCGCACCTCACAGCGTCATGCGCGGTTAAGTACCTAGCTTTTCAAACACCACTGCATTGTTTAAGCACTATCACCAGTTCACACGAGAAGTCTCAGAAGCTTTGCACGCAAACAAGTATCATGAATTTTGTGGTAGCCAACCGTGAGCGATGTTACACATAAGAAAGTTTTATTTGGTTGATGAGCGTATGACTTAACACTTTTTTTTTAAGTTAACCTGACTTGACATTCACGGTTTTAGGCTTATAAGTTCATGTTATCTTCTAATTAACGTTCAGTTGCGCGTGCAGCGCTGCGTCTTCCTTCTGTTTCTTGCTTACGGTTTTTGTGCATTGTTCTTCTTTCAAAATGAATACGCACCAACTTGCCCAACTTGCTATTTTGTTCAATAGAGATGGAGATGATGGAGAGGCTGCGAGCCGTTCCTGCTCGATCTGTGATGCTTCGCCGGCTCATGCTATGATATTGTGAACTGTGTGGCTGGTGAGCTTGAACTAGCGGAATGAGTGGGTCAAGAGCATTGATGGTTCACGTTTATAAAGAAGATAAATTGGACAACAGCCTGTGATGTCATGGCTCGAGCAGATGTTGGTAAATGTAATGAAGGGTAATGCGATCTGTTACGGTTGCCTATAGAACCGTACCTCGATAACATATTCATGAGAGTTCGCTACAGGCGCTTCATAAGTTATTAGTTCGTGGGTCTTGTGCCTTTCCTAACTTGTGGCTGGAGGAGGATTAACGAAGAATGTCATGTGTAACCAGGGAAAAAAGTATTGGCCTTGATAGGTCAGGAGCTGTCCATGATGCAAGGTAACGTCATAAAGTAGAGTGTGCGCGACATTGGTAGCCAATCTGGAGCAAAGAGTTCGGGAAATCGCGTAGAGTGTCGTGTAGTCGGTCGCGACGGCTTTAGCTAACAGCTAAAGCCGTCGTGATAACTTTAACTGAAGGTTTAGCTGATAGAAGGAGCACTCGATTGTTGCGTGCTCCTAAGAAAAAAAGGTCGGCTATATTAAGTTATAAAAGCTGTTCGTGTAAAGTACACGTGTGATTCCACGAGAACCACGAGGCGGATCGCGTTGATACGCGGCGAAGGCGTAAGAAGAAGCCTAGAACGAATTGTCAATTGCCAGAAGTTGAGTCATTACTTTACTGCTAATATTAAAAGCATCTGCACGGGCTAGTCTTACTGAGTGCGAAATCTAGAAATGAGAAAAGCTTAAACAGCTAACTAATATGTTTTGAAAAATATTTCATTTCTACGCCCTCCCCAAAAAGTTGTTTGCTGTTGGCTCTGAAAATGGGCGATTACGCGCACGTTTGCATGGCTCTATGCCTGAAGGCGTACGTGTGAGAGCATCGTTGTCATCGTTGATACTTGTTCCAGCAACATTCCATTAATTACCTTCACCCCTATGGAAGCTATTTAGGGAGGCATTTCTTTCACAGCTGCTCCGAGCTAGGCCGTTTTAAACCTAAGATTCGAATGGCGCCGGTAAATTCTTGAATCTTGAGGTCGATGCCCTCCGATTTGCTGTGAGCAGAAAAGATATCAGGAACAAATAGACATCAAGATCTTCATACACAGTAAATAGGAAATTGGGTTTATTGACTTTGTGGATAGGACATTATCTTTATTGTTGGAACCCTACCAGTTGTCTCGTCTTGAAAGGATATATTGACACCGATAGAACACGTTCCAAGAATTCTCTTTTCTTTGCCACCCTGTTCCTGGGACATTGGAGCGGTACTGAAGATTTCTCAGACACTAATGAAGTGTTCAGCTTCGCACTGGGTCCCAATGTAGAGGAGGCAAGCGAGGTGAAACAAATGAAGGCACCTGGCGCAAAGCAGGATTACATTCGATTAAATGGAGCATGCGTCCACACATGTCTGGGCCTGGTGCGAATATCCCTATTCGCACCAGGCGCCCTCCTCATCGCAAACCTACATTCTTCGCAAGGTACTTTTACGATCACAAACCACACCCGAGAGTAGGTGTATAAATATGTGCTCATTAAAACGCCACATTGTAAACGTGGTTTTAAGGCACGTTCACGCCGAGTGTGGATCCAGGAAGCCTCGAGGCCGATCGGAAAAGAGGATGGGGATTATCCGCAAAAGTGGAAAAACCGCGCCCGCTTGCCAGGATCGCGCCTGGACCGATTTGCTCCGCTTGGAAATGTTGGCTGGTTTGACTGCAGCCAATCAGGGCTCGAGACACGCACGCGCCGTATCGCGTAGTGCCGCATGATGGCGACACGTCCGCCGTGGATTTCTCCGCCACCGCGGCGGATCGGGTAGGAGGCAACGTGGTCCGTGTGAACAGCCGCGCGCCCTCGCTGCCTCTACACTTCGAAAATCCGCTTTCTCGCATGTGTGCTTGGAGTGCGCTGTGAACATGCCTTTACTTCGTGCAAACGTCATCAAAAGTTTTCAACCGGCTCTTAGAAGGCCTTCGGTGCGACTTGCTTAAACTGCGCGGCGTGTTCCACCCGAGCAACGCCTCCCCTATTTTTTTCAAAGCCAGTGCAAACGCTCGCTGCTCAATGGGAGCCGTCGGTCCGCCTTAGTTCCGGGGAGTGGTCGTGATGCCACGCCACGTGAAGGGTAGGGCTGCTTGCGTCACACTTGCGTCCGAGCGCTTTCCCACGGAGAACGTTAGACGCGTTTTCCCTCTCCAATATCATGCGTCTGTCAGATTTGTTCCTTCGTGCTCCTTCTTTGTAGCTCGAAGCAATGCCGCCACCACCTCACAGCGCTCGAGTGGCACCTGTGACGGCAACGCATGCACTGCAGCCTCGCAGTGGCTCGTGCCCATTGGTTGCGTGCATAGCGCCACGAACGGAGACGCACTATCTCAACAAACCGTGTCTCTTACAGAGCCAGCATGACCGCCAACATAGTGAACCTCAGCGATGCAAGACGCCGCCCCGCGGATCTGAACACAACTGAACAAGAAATTACTTCATATGATTTCCGTCGTGAGGCACCACATAAAGGGTGCTCTCGCCCATGAATGCAAAGCACACGCGAAGGCTAGGCGATGGGCAAATGTAGCAAAGGGATAGAGGAGAGGGTGGTGAATGGCTGGAACGGGCGCATTTGGCTGGCATTGATAAAATAGAGGAGGACCTGAAGCTCTACTTTTTTAACACGAAAGTGTTTCATGACGGAATCCACCACGGCTCCTCTGACGTATTTCCGTCACGGATATGACACAGTAAATATAAACTAACAGATTGCAAAGAATAAAGTAGAAAAAAAGTTCCGTCGCCGGGAGTCGAACATACGACATCTCGCTCCGCATCGGGCGACGCGCAACCACTAAGTCACAGGGAGTGCGTTCCCCAGCCTACTAACGGTGAGCTATTTATATACACCATATACTGTTGGCGAAGCTCGACAACTTCAGCGTGTTTTCTTCATTACTAGCAATATGGCGCGAGGTCGTCGCTCCTCTCGTTGCGAAGCGAGCGCGCCTCCACAGGGCGTGGTCGCTCGTGAGCGCGCGCGCGCTTATATCGTGATTGGGGCGCTTTGTACGTCTTTTGCTTCCACCGCAAGTTTGCTTTGAAGATACACAGGTTAAAAAAGTGCACGAAGGTCACTTTGCTCGCCGCAGCGGCCGCGTTTACGGAAGGAGCACGCTGCTCGCACACAAAGTAACAATTGCGACAGGTGTTCGCTCTCGTCCTGTGTATAATTCTGCGTTCGTTTCGTGCGACTTTCTTTGCGTTTGAGCAGCGTGCGTGAAGTGTCCAGTTGTGACAGTCAGTCCGCGCTAGTCCTGTGTATGCTAATTTCGCACGTCTTTTCTGCTTGAGGGTGTGCACAAGTTTGGAGCTACTTGCCGTTCTTTGCGGGACATTACAATTTCTTGCTGTAGTATTCATTCCTTCGCTCTTGTGGCGAAACGATGCACAATATCAACTACCTCTGTGAAAACACACAGCTACTTGCCGTTCTTTGCGGGACATTCCAATTTCTTGCTGTAGTATTCATTCCTTCGCTCTTGTGGCGAAACGATGCACAATATCAACTACCTCTGTGAAAACACACAGCTACTTGCCGTTCTTTGCGGGACATTACAATTTCTTGCTGTAGTATTCATTCCTTCGCTCTTGTGGCGAAACGATGCACAATATCAACTACCTCGGTGAAAACATGTTTACCTTTCGTGTTATACCGATTCCTGTGACAGAAGGATCAGCCATGTTTTTTTGCCTTACTACACGCACATAGCTTTACATTTCATTTTTTTTTCGGATAGATCACTAGGTTATTTTTTTTCTTCTTAACACCTATAGCGCACAGAAGGGACAGAAACACAGAGAAACGACGTGTACGCAGCGCTAACTTACCAACATGCCCAGGCTCACGTTCTTGCAAGTTATATTTTTTCTTATACTGGTGAGTAATGCCTACATAGAGGAGTAAAGGAAGACAAAAAAATGAAATTTGCAATATGACTGGAAAGGGTGGGCGTTGTCCGCGCACCGGCAGGTGTTATCTCTCCGCTCTCACTCCCTCTCCCATAGCAACAGCTGCGGGCGCGCGCTTATCCTCGCCCCCTAGCAACCGGAGCATGTGGTGCGAGAGAGTGTAGGAGAGGGTAGGTGCAGTGCTTCGCCGCTCCTTCTCTTGCCGTTCGCTCTCTGTCCTTCCTGCGCCCCACTCTCCCGTCCGCTCGCGCCTCACTCTCGACCGTTCGCTGGCTAGGCGCCTCTCAAGGCGATGGCAGAAGTCGGTGTCGGTGCAAGAAATGCATTCGCATTTCCTCGCGATTCCCTTCGGGGAGGTGGGGGCATTTTTTTGGTGGCCAGTCCCAAATGATCGCGCGACCGGTACAAATCGCAAGTGTGAAGGAGCCTTACGACTCCAAGCACTGCCGTTAATAACGCTCAGGGAAAGAAGACACTGTCTTACTTTTCACGTCCAAATTTTAAAGCGAGCTTCCATACACAGCACGATTTGTGCCAGCTCGCCGGTTAGATATTTGCCCATTCCATTGTGCGCAACGCGCGTAAATGAGGTCGGTGCTTTTCTATAAGCGGTATTCCTGTGACTTTATCTATACTAAGTAGCTGTATAGACATCCGTAGAATAGATCTACGTCTGCATACACATGCGTGGTATACAGAATGCACTGTACGCGTTCTGTATAATAAAACGGGTTTAAGGGTTAATAATTCTGCCGAGACCATCAGCTAAAGTCGTACCTTCCTTTGAAGTCGTCCGCGGTGGTGGTGTAGCGGTTACGCTGCTCAGCTATACTGACCCGAAAGTCACAAGTTCGACCCAAGCCGCGGCGGTCGCAATTCGGTGGAGGCGAAATGCTAGGGGCCCGTGCTTTGCGCGACGTCAGTGCACATTAAAGAACACCAGATGGTCGATATTTCGGAAGCCCTGTACTACGACGTCCCTCATAATCATATCGTGGCTTTGGGACGTTAAACCCTGGATGATTTTATTGCGATAAGAATTATATGGACAGTTTCGACTGCTTTTTGCCGTCGCTGTTGCCTTCGCCGTCGCCGTCATGTCGCGTATAAAGTTCAAATTCATAAGATCCGCCAGAGCATCTCACGTTCTACGCGCGGGTAATAGCGTCGCTCTGAGGCGCATTCAGTAAGATCCCGCGCCTGTTATACCGGTCGTCGAATGCTCAAGCAGAGAGGAAACGCCCCGCCTGTCTTTAACGAGCGTGAAAAGACGCTAGGGGGGAGGAGGGGGGTTCCCCCAAGCCGCAACGTCCTTTGATTTTATCTCGCTATCTCGGCAGCGGTCAGCGGGCGGCTGGTATACCCATCTACTTGATGCGCTCTCAACGCGAAGAGAATGTGCAAGGAGTGTCCCTGGAGCGGCCGCATTTTCTTAAACCAGCGTTTTGTAGAGTTACGTGAGATCGGCTCCAAAAGAGTTAGCTGCGAGCCTCACTTCGTATCACATTAAAAATGGTTGCTATCGCATCGGTTGCTTCACCCTTGCGGTGAAACCGTGACTTTTTTAAAAATTATTATCATTTGAAGTCGGCACTGGTGTTACCTAAAATTGTGAAGATGGTGCTAATGTCACGGCGATGATGGGTCGAGGTGCCTGTTCACCGATGCCTTGTGCTGCTGAGGAAATCTTCCACGCCATTTCAATCAGCTGCCTCCATCGGACATGGAGAACGACCGCCATACTGCTTAGAAGCAAGACAGCAATCTCAGTCTGCGGATAGCATATAGAATGTGGTGTGTCGATGGGTGGCGAGCGTCATTAAGAATCGCTCCTGCTGTGTCCCTTCATCCGGTGGCGATATCAAGAGCTAGCGCCGCCATAGTAAGAAACTTTATTTACTCTGCGGGTAAAGCTGCTGATTTTTTGTTAAGAAACCTCGTAGTTTGCATCGAGTGTCCCAATTACCATAATACTCACCTACGAAATTAACATATATTACAGTCTACCAATTCCGACATAAGCATCCTGATTCTGACTTCCTATCGCTTGCGCCTAATCGACTCGTGTGACGTTATCCGACTCACAACCAGATTTCCCTGTCTTGGCTTCTTCGACGTGGTACGGACGGGTGACCATCAACGTGCGCACACTGATCTGCTTTCTGCCATCCGGTGTCTTCAGGGAGCTGACGTTGTCGTCTCACGTCCGCCCACCAGTGGATTGATTTTGTATTGCCTGGGGAATAATTTTCTGTAGAATAAAATTCTGAGAAAACCAAGAAAATACTTCTCCTTGTCGTTCCAGAGGCATTGCCTGAGGAAGTTCTGCGGTAATATCCCATGCGGTAATATCCTACGCTTTCCAAGGAGATTAGAGGGGATACGCCAAAAATAATGCTGGCCGCAGCCATATTGATCTCTTCAGTAATATGTCAGAACCTGCAGTAATTTTAGGAGGCGTAAATTTGCACCCGTCTTGCTTGCCCATTTTCTGTAGTTTAGTTACGCGCCTCCACGCACATTTCAGAAGGTGGGAATGGATCTTCCCACTCGCCACTTATTTCTTCAGAAAACACGTGGGATATGCGCACTACGCGTTCAGCCAGTCAGGGTTTCGCGCTTTTGGACTACACGCTGCTATCTCCGCTTGCGCATTCGCAAACACAGAAAACGAAGTGAAATCAGTTTATTGCGCACGATAGTCGTCCGAGACCAGGCGGACAGGGCATGCGACTGCATGGAAAAGGGAGGGGGGAGGGTAGGCGACAATTCACAACAGATATGTCTCGTATGTCGGCAAATCGAGATTTTTCATCCTGACGTCCCGTGAACCAACAGTTGGCGTCATGAATTGAGCTGCAAAGACGGGCAATGCCGGGAGAGAATAACGCACTCGTTCTTCGTATTTTGAGAGCTGGTTTAGTGGCTCTTTTAACACAACCCTGTCAGCATGCTGTGTGTGTATGTTTACGTAAATAACATGTCGTTGGAGGGAACAAGCACGAGGCCTTTGCAGTGGCGGTCATACAGGTCTTTTAAATGCGAATGCATTTCTTAGTCGGGCTATGTCAGGCATCCGGCGTTGTGCGGCGTTGGCGTTGTCCGCGGCAGGTGTTATCTCTCCGCTCTCACTTCCTCTCCCATAGCAAAAGCTGCTGGTGCGCGCGCTTATGCTCGCCCCTAGCAACCGGAGCAGGTGGTGCGGGTGGAGTAGCTGAGAGTGAGTGGAGAGGAGGAGCGTGCTCTGGTGTGTGAAGGCGCTCGCATCGCGGGAGCTCGGCGGAGCTCCCGCGATAAAAAAAATTAAATGAAATAAAAATAAAAAGGCAAAAAAAAACAGGCGCTGCGCCGTGCTCCCGACCGGGCTGCAGAAATTAGGCGCCTTTTCCTTCTTCGAACCACAACCACCATATATAAATGGAGTGAAGCGCGCGCGAAATGCATTCGCATTTCCTCACGATTTCCTTCGGGGAGGTGGGGGCATTTTTTTTAGGAACCTTCGAAGGCTGTGAGCTGTTCCCGGGCAATCAGTCGTGCTGCGTCGGCTCACTCTGACAAACGATTGAGTGTGGGTTAGTGCTCCAGGGCAGCATATCGGACAATAGGGTGAATAAATTAGACATGACATAGTAAAGGCACAATACTGAGAGAATGTTATAGTATGTCATCTGGCTGGCGTCAAAACAGCTTCAACTAGCACGACAGGTAAACAACGTAATTTCCCAGAAGTGATATCGCTGGATCACTAACTAGCACGCTTGTCTTCATTGTGATTGCGAAAGCTTCATCAACAGAACTGCACAACAATTAAAAATTGGTCCGCCGCTGCTGGAAGAGCGATGCACTGGCCGGAGAGAGTACGTTATTTATGAAGTTGTCACAATCAGGAAGTGAAACATGTGCGTATGCGAATCATCACTGTCAATTCTCCCATTGTAAATTTCGTACTTGTTTCATTAGATAGTATTGCTTAGTATTGAAGCACCAGTGCCAGGGCAATTTGTGCTCAGAGCTCTATATACTGCACAGTGCCTCAGAACAATATTCTCGTTTGTACATAAGTTAAAAGCGCAATTTTCGCAAAACATTCGCTTAGGCGCTAGGCGGAAGGCCCCAATTGCGCAACCATCATTTGGTTCAACGCCAGCTTACTTTGTAATCATGAGGCGCCAGGAGGCAAGGCGTCTTGAGCTTCGGTGGTGTCGAGACGGAAGCAACCACTTCAGTTAGCGTTCGCGCTTTGCTTATAATGATGAGGACAATTGCACGCATGCTGCTTGTCATCGCGATATTTCCAGTAAACTCTTTACAGTATCTGAGTATGTTCCCGTTTAAATGGTGGAAGTGCGTGTTTATTTGTAGAGCTCACCAGTTTTGATACGCCTAACTGGAGACGTCATAACCACATAGATTTTTCGTTGTGGAAGGTTCAAATACAAAGGTTATAATATAAGAAATTCAATTAGCAAAAAGTTATCGTCATGTGCCTTTGTTTTTACTCGAAGATTTATTTTGCAATGTTACTTAATATTTCTTCTCATTTTACAAAATATTTTCTCTGGTTTTACGTAAAATAGGGGACACTAAATCCCGCATCGACGGCTGAATGATAAATATCCTCCTTTATTTACCAAGAAATTTCGCTCGCTAGTAATGTGCGCAGAATTCTACGTCCGTAGAAAATACCTTTTTACGTAGATATTCCTATTTCTGTCATTAAGCAATGACGTGTTACATTTACTGCTGATGATCTCCGTCCCAGCGAGCCACTGAGGTAGTGTGCGTCATGGCCTTGCCGTGACGCACCTTACCAAGCTCACCTGATTTGCCTTCTTTTGAGAGAAGCGTTGAGAGCCATGGCTGTTTGTGGTGGGTTTGGCAGTTTTCTATCAATAATATATATATATATATATATATATATATATATATATATATATATATATATATATATATATATATATATATATAGTGGGTAAAAATGAAAGGTTACAAAGTGACCGGTACTTTGGGTTCGAGGCTCGTATTTCTTTCGCAACTGGCGGATCTCGATTGGCGGTATACTTCATTTAGATCAGATAATTTTACGTGTTTTCACTCTTCCAAGAAGGTTTTTTTAGGTTTCATCCCTGCGTTTGGTAATCTTTTCGTTGATTTCGAGAGACCTGAATGAATGAATAAACTTTATATAAAATCCGCCACTTTCCATCAGCCGGCAGGAAGAGGGAATTGACCCCTGTCCCAACCCTACCCTCGCTTGATGATGATGATGGTGCCTCAGGTCACGGCTCGAAGTCCTCCCTGGTGGCATCTTCGGTTTGCCGGACGGCCCAAAGCTGATCGGCCAGTTTGTCGCTGGTGAGTTCCGCCTCCCAGCGGCAGCGACGCGGACGCCCCTGATAGGCAGCATTGACCACAGCCGCGGCGGCGGCCGGCATCTGCCCTCGCACGGTGGTAGCAGCAATGATTGGTCTCGCAGTTTGTGTCTGCCTAACATGCGCCGCAATCAAAATGGGAGCCGACAAATGGAAACACGTAGTGGGTTAAGCAGGAAGAACAGAGGAAGTGCCTCAGACAGGCTGGCAGACGTTTCGTTAGGCGGACCTATCTTTGTCAAAGGCGCCTCTTTGACAAAGATAGGTCCGCCTAACGAAACGTCTGCCAGCCTGTCTGAGGCACTTCCTCTGTTCTTCCTGCTTAACCCAGAACATGCGCCGCGACAGTTAGGCGTTACAGAAGGCACGTCGAAGTGGTTACCTCGAACTCGATGTCATGTTATGCTCGCTTGCACTTGCGAGTTGCAGCACACCGAAACAACTGAAACATCTTTTACGTTGTACCCGGAGTTTGCTTCGATGAGCTTCCTACTTTTCTGAAGCAAGGGTGGATTGACGGAAGAAGCTTTCCAGGTCAGGAAACCGCTCCTCAACACAAACGAATGAGGGGGGGTTCTATAGTGGCCTATGCACATTCGCTTGCGGACAGATTCATTTGCACTACCGCCAGGCCGGCGATGAGAGCGCTGGTGGCGGCGTTTTTTCGCAGCGCGGCCTGGGCAGAGTCCGACGTCTATGGGCGCCTCTTCATGATGATAAGTGGACGGCGCACGCTATACCACTGCAAATGATTGCCGCTGTACTGGTTGTATTTGACTCCGATAGTACTGATACATAACTCACCTTGGCACGGACCCTACCCTGTTGCTCTGCGTAATACGCATACATAAATAAAAATAAACACCACTCGATGGTGAGCCAGGGGCGCCTCGCAAGGAAGTGAATGTTGCTTGGTGCTAGTGCCATGAAAATTCTGCAACACCAGCATATTTTGGAATCTATTTCATGCGAAGCATTCAGCGAGCAGAAGCCTACGCGACATTTCTTTTTGTACCGGGCATTGCGAGGTGGATTGACGAGTTTGTGAAACTGTAGTATTTGTACACTTATTGCGGGCGTACGATGGGCACTGGCGTTAGAGCAATGACGTTAGTTTCATCATACATCGCCTGTTTTATGCACAAACTGCAAGGAGAAGTCGTCGGTGTATTCCTCTGGGGTCGAGCAGCGCTTGACTATCGCTTGTGGAAACAGGTGCGCAGCCACGTCGGCGCTTAGAGTGAACACGGCGCAGTTTGGCAGCGCTCAGCGGAGCGCCAGTACATCGAGACGAAACGCCGCAGGCGAAGAGGGAGGCATGACTCTTCCTAAAGTGCAGCAAAGCAAGAGCGGCGCACTCCAGCCACGCTGTAGCAGACCACACGAATTACCTCGCGGGGCTCCTAGTGTTCTAGTCCATCTGTTAGAGTTGCTCGAGCGACACTAGTTGAAGAGCTGCTTTCGCAGCAATTTCGCAGTCGGCGTCGGCATCCTTTCGCTTGAGCGAGAAATTACCATCGAGGCAAATAAGAAACGTAATGGGTGCGAGCAAAATAGAATGCAAGCCTTCTGCGTGACAAGCAGGTGTTCTACCACAGAACAATCCCAACGCTTTCAGTTAAAGACCGTGCACATGGGTAACTTAGTGCGAGCAGTCGCATCAACCCAATATTGCCTGACAGGAGCGCTGACATGCGCCACGCGTCGCACGATAGTAATTTCGCAACGAGTCAGTGGTTTAAATGCCCAGTCATTACAAAGCGCTCAGACATAATTATTTTCCATAATGAGCGGAAGCACCATGAAAGTGAGCACCGGCGTAATTGGGTGTATTTTTTGCGAAAGTGTATTGGGCCCATCGCGAATTCGCGAAATGATGAACAATGGTGCAGTGGCTATATGCCGGTCTACTTGCAGTAGGCATTATTCGAGCGCTTAAAGCGAGCAATTCGTTCGTTTCCACGCGGGACGGTTGGGGAGTCTACCAAAAGGACAATTTTGGCTAGCGAATAAGAAGGTCGTGTGGACACGGCACCGTAAAGATATGGCTTCTCTTCAAGGCGAAGCTGAAGCGTCCCCCGCGTTTTTTCTCGCGAAATGACAATGAGGTTGATTGTAAATGTACGCATCATCAGGAGGCGCGATACACAATATTACTGTAAAAATTCGGCGTTTAGTTCAGTTTGGCGTGGCTTTGAACTCGAAGCTACACATAATAGCCTGAATCCTATTTCTTTTGCTGCAAAATTTTACATGTCCTTAATTGCGCTTATGAACGTCGTGGTACTAGATACGTTTATTTGCTGTGAATGCAAGTGTGTGTAAAATATGCGGTTACCGTAAATTATAAGGACCCTTTATATCAACTGGTGGACTGTGTGAACGCACCCAGGCCGCTAGGATATTGTTGATGGTATCATAGTGCAAAACAATTGTGAAAAGAAAACACATCGTATGAAAGCTTCGTTGACTTTTGTGGTAAGGAAAGGAAAGAGTCCGGCAGGACGAAATATTAAGCCGACGTGAATTATAGTAAAATTTATAAAAATTACTCGTTTTTGAAAAATTTTGTGACCAATCTGCATTTCTCCATGTGCCTTTTAGGGGCTGCTCAAAATTATGACGAACGCAAAAAAAAAGCAGAGGTCGGTTCCGCCAGAAAACAGCGTTTTTGTGAAGACCCCGATCTACAATGAAATCCTCGACTTACGCGACCCCTAAACTCCTCTCAAAATAGATTTTGCGTTATTCAGCTCCGCAGGTAAACAAACTTCACGCAGTCGAATGCCACTGCGATTTTTTTATGTTGGATTACTCACTGTTCTCTGTTGTCACATAAGCTCCCCCCTTAATTAGCCCTAAAACAACTCTGAAAAGAGATTATACAATAGTCAGCTCGCTGGTCGCCAAACTTCACCGAGTGGAATGGGACTGAGATTTTTTTATGTAAAGTTAGTCCATATTCTCGCTTGTCGTGTAACCTCCACATTCGCGTATCCCTTAGAAAAGTCTGAAAAAAAATTTCGGGACAGTTAGTTCCGCAGGTTACCAACCTTCACAAAGTTCATTGGCCCTGGGATTTCGATCGTAAGTTATTTTCATTTGCTGTAGTTGTTTCTTTACTGAGCCTTTCCTTGTTTGTGAGAGTTTTATTACTCCATGACTTGGTGCTTTATCGACAATGTCAATTGTAATAGAGATCTGTCTAGTAACGGTTTCGTTAATTCCCTCAATGTCGGTATTTTCTTCAAATTTAAAGCTGGCAATTGGTTCTCTGCAGGTCACCCAGCTAGACAAAGTAGAATGACAGTGGTAGTTTTGATCATGTCTTAGTCATATTCAAATGTGGTCATTTCTTTTGTGAGTATTTATGTGTATAGGATAGTTTGATTGCGTCATGCTCAGGTGCTTTATCTACTACTTCAATTGGTGCTTCCGAAATCAGTCTAGTAAAGGCTTCATTCATTCTGTTTATGACGGTGTTTCCGACTTTTAAAGTTTCGGATTTGTTATCGATGAATAATAATAATTAATGGGGTTTAACGTCCCAAAACTAATTATTATTATGAGAGACCCCATGGTGGAGGGATCCGGAAATTTTGACCACCTGGGGTTCTTTAACTTGCACCTAAATCTTAGTACGCACGACCTACGGGAGAGCAGTCGAGCACCACAACCACTAGACGCACGCGTCGGGTAGGACTTAATCTCGATGGTAAACGCTTGTGTTTTTCTGTGTCACAGTTTTTGTGGACTCTTATCCTCTGGTTAAGGGTTATGCTACATCCTCTAGTATTTCATTAATACATTGCATTTTGCCCGTAACCAAGTAATTCTGAGGTTGTGGGCTCCTATACCACTGACAGGATTGGTGGTTTTACGTCCACTATATTTTCTATCTATTTACGTAATGAATACCAGAACACAACTAGAAACAAGATATAGTGTCTCATATGGTTTCCTTGGCCTAATTCTCTGTTGAATTCTTTTAGTTATCCCCCTCCTCGTCAAACTTTACTAGTCTAGCTTCGCTTCAAAGGCTCTTTGAATTGTACGCTCCAAGGTTCAGTTCCCAATGGCTGCTCCTTGCGATCGAGTGATTTCTAGTACACTCCGCTAGTTTCCTAGTCCGAGCGCCACGGCGTCAGCTGCTAGAATCTGAGGGTCACGGTTAGATTCCGAGCATCATATGAGAGGTGGTGGGCTGCTAGGGCACCAGCGAGGCCAATTCGTGTTCTGTTGAGAGCGTAAGTGGCAGATCAGAAGCCCCAAGAGTGGCCTTACTGGTGTCCAGTAGGTCCGTATTCACCTTGTATGTTTTAGACACTAATGAGAAGAGAAAAGCCAAATCTAAACAACTAATGAGGTGAGATGAGTCAAGCGGAGAAGGTGAAGAATGAAGATGGACGAAAGTTGTTGAGGAACAGGGAACGGAAATTGTTTTCTTTGGTGCTCCGCTATAATCGATAATTTGGGTCAGAGTAGAGACACTTGAAGTTTACGTACTCTAAACAGAAAAAGGGTCTGGTATATTAAGTTATAAAAGCTGCTTGTGCGCAGTGCACGCGTGGTTTCACGAGGACCACGTGTCAGCTCGCGTTGATACGCGGCGATGGCCTCAAACGAATAGTCGATTGCAACAAGTTGAATCATTAGATTGGTCCTGATATAAAAAGGTCTTCACAGTGTAATGTTAGTGAGCGCGAAATTTCGAAATGTGGGAAAGTAAGTTAGCTAACTAATATGTTTTAAAAATAATGCGGTCCTACGCACTTATCAATGGTAGTGCGCCGATGGCCGTGAACATCCGTGATCACGCTCATGTTTCCACGCCTCTATGCCGCAGGACATACGGATGAGAGTATCGTGGGCATCGTTTATGCGTGTTCCAGCAATATTCCAACAGTTTCAATCACCCGTGTAGCAGCTATCTAAGGAGGCAGATCCTTCACAACTGCTTGGAGCTAGGCTGTTCTACACCTCAAAATCCTCTTACGCCAGTGATTTGTCTGTCTGAAGGTCGGTGCCCTCTGGTTCCCTGTAAGGTGCAAAGAAATGAGGAACAAATAGAATAAATAAGCATCTTGAAGCAAAATAAGTATAAAAGCGTGTTTATCACCATGGTTTCTGAAATCCTACCATTTGTCTGTCCTTCAAAGAAGATATATAAAACTCATAGCACTCGTTCCCAGAATGTTCTCTTTGCCACACTATTCGTGAGCAGATATTGGAGCGCCACAAAAACTTTTTAAGTAATCAATCAAGTGCTGAGCTTCGCCCTGAGTCGCACGATGTAGAGAAGGAAAAGAAAGAGAAACGAATGAAAAAATGTACTGCATAGCAGAAAAAATCATCCATTATATGAGACGTGCATCCGCGCGTATCTGTCAGCACCGATGACGTAGAAAGACCCCTATTAGCATTAGGTGCCCTGCTATAATGTCAAACCGGATATCCATCTAAACGTTCTTTTCGGATCACAAAGCACAGCTGAGAGTACGGCTATAAAGGTGTGCACATGGAAACACGACATTTCATATATGCTTTTTACTTGTTGTAAGCTCCGCAACACCTGGACAACCGGCTCTTAGAAGGCCAGTGGTGCAGCTTGCGCTCTGACTGTTCAATGTGTTCCATTTTAGCTTTAAGTTATTCTTTCTTTACTTATATGATGCACATTTTTTTTTTGCTTTTTTTATATCTAACTAGGTCATTTATTATTTTAATACGAGTGGTCACTACAAAGAGCAGTGCCGGGAAATGGAAATAAATTTCCAGTTTTGCCCCCACAGGGCTATACATTTAATCAACATATAAACTTTACAAAAGGGTGGTCGTCTTATCTGCCCTATTTATTTCAGTAAGCATTAGCGCACTAAGTAAGGGACTACTTATTTTAGTAAGTATTAGTGTACTAGTGCGTTTGATCGCAGCTGAACACGGACATCTATCACTAGACACGTTCGGTCACACCTGCCACTAGTATCGGTCGCGGGACCAAGCTAGTCGCACCGCAACTGGTCACAAATGTCACCAAAAGCCGGTTTGGTCGCACCGAGACTACGTCGGCTGATTCGCTCACGGGTCAATTTTTGCAGTCGCGCGGCTGCAGTCGCACATCCCTGAAGTCGCGAATGACATGCGCAAGAAGAAGACAACAGTTCATTTCACTGGACAATGGTAACACCAGCCTTCTGCGAGCAGGCGTGAATTCTGTGAAGGGTATAAATCGCAAGTAAGTGTGAAGTTGATTGGCCTTGTGTCGCTTTTTGGTGGCCGTCGCAGATGTTCGCATGACCGGTGAAATGCGCAAGTCTTCTGACCGCAATCGCTTGCCTTTGTCACGCTAAGTGAACCAACACACTGATTCGCGTTTCTATATAGCAAAATATACAGGGAGCTATGAAATAAAGAATGTTTCCTGCCACCTCACAAGCTAAATATTTTCCCACTTTTGTGTGCACACATGCATGTAGGTGAATAAGGTTGGTCCCTTCCTTCGTCTATGTGGCATTCGTGCGAACGTACACTACTCATGTGTATACACATGCGTCTCGTAAACGCACATCAGTACACATGCGTAAATAATAAATAGTACGTATCTTGAACACAGCAAAAGGTCAAAGAGGGTTAGGACCTTTGCCACCACATCCATGTAATGTCGGAGCTAGGTTTTAAATAGGCGCAGGTGTTACTGAAAAATGTTAAGTAGAGGCTACTGTTAAGGCGATTTTGGTTCGCTTTGCCTGGTAACCGATGCCTTGTGCCAGTGCCACACAGGAAATTTATCGCACCGTTTCCATTAGGTTCCTCCATCACCACATGGAGAACGGCCGCAAGACTGCTGTAGAAGGTAGGCAGCATTCTCAGTCTACGGATAGCATCTAGAATGTGGTGTATCGATAGGTGGCGAGTGTCGGTGAGAAGCGCTTCTATGGTGTCCCCTAATCCAGTGGCCATATCAAGACAAAGAGGGTAGCGCGCCAAAGTAAGAAATGTTATTCACTGCGCGGATAAAACTGCTGCTTCTTTTGTTATGTAAGGCCCGTAATTTACATCGACTATCTCAATAACCACTATATTCAAGTCTCCTTTATGCGGCAGCATGCTTAATTGAATCGTGATTTTTTTTTTAAATTCTCCCAATCTAAATTCCGTATACTCCTTTCATTTGATAATATTGAAGCACAAGTGCATGGTGAATTTCTGTTCAATGCTCTATATACTGTACAGTGTTTCAGAACGTCATTATTGTTTCAGCGTAAATTAGGAGCGACTTTTGGCAAACATTCTGTCAGGCGCTAGGCGGAAGGCCCCTATTGCGCAACCGTCATTTCGTACAACGACAGCTTACTTTGTAACCATGATGCGCCAAGAAGCAAGGCATCTTGAGTTACGGTTCCGTCGGTGGAAGCCACCACTTCAGTTAGTGTACGCGTTTACTTTATAATGATGAGGACAACGGCACACATGCTGCTTCCCTATTGAAAATCTGTCCACCATGGGAATGGTGGATTCCACCATCCATCATTATGGTGGATTATGGTGCTGGAATACGGTGGCAATGCTGGAATACGGTGTATGCTGGCGGTGATGGATACTGGAAACGAACGGAGCGCAAAACGGCTCTAAACCGTCAGGTCCATCGTCCCCTAGCTGCCATACCTAAATAATTGCATAGAAAACAATGAAGAAAGCAGGAGAGCAAAAAAAAAAACGCTGAAAAAAAAAAAAGCTTGTCGCCACGAGGAGTCGAACGTGCCACCTTCGGATCCTGAGCCATGCACTTTACCACTACGCCACGCTGAAACTTGTTTTGAGGGACACAGAACGACTAGTCAACACTACCACACCGTTTAACTTCAGCGTTGTATGTCGCATACTTGAGAGAGACACCATCTTCCCCTCCTACTACAATTTGCATACTTATAAAACATAAGAAAACAGTTGCCAGTAACGAATGGCATGTCAATAATGGCAACAACACTAAATTTCTGTTACAATTCACAACATAACTAAAAAGTATATATTAACATATCAACCGGCTGTTACTGCCTACATTAATATATCCGTTTCTCGCTCGTTCGAAAGGGAATCATGTGCAGAGGCTTCGTGTCGACTCTAAGCTCGTTCGATAAATACGCGCGTACAGTTGATTGAATACTGTGATGTATTTTCGCGCAACGAGTGCGGCCGTGCCAGCGCACTGATCTGTGTAGCTATCGTTAAGTACAACTACATAACCGCTAGGCCAAAAAAAGAATGCAGTGCGCGGGAAATATATGTCATCATGTTAGTTCAGTAAGGCGTAGGAATTCACAAATATGTGTTCTCGCATACGAGCCAGAGAAGTGCCGGCGAATGTGACCAGCGGCTATCGGTGACCGGAGGCGTTTGCTGGAAGCGCGTCGCATCTCTGTTCATCGCTTCTTGTGCGGACACCTTACACAAGAAAAAACACTTCATTTAGGTTAACCGATGTCATAGATGAGCTGGAAAGTCATTCCTACTCGTCGGAATCGTGTATCCTGAAACATAGAAGCGCCGATGACACGTAGACGGACTCAGTCGGTACGCTAGGCCCAAACCTTGGTGGAAATCATGGTGGTAGAATAGGATGGTGGAAGTCATACTTGGTGCGGCTTATATCGACGCATGCCGAACGTAAAAGATTGTGCATTTTAGCTTCGCACGCATTTTCGCTGTTACCTTAAAGTGCAGCTGTGGTAATGAGTGCAAGCATTTCCAGAGCGGCGTTTCCAACGTGGCGATGTCAAGTGGCGGCTGTTTTCTGGTCAACCCGTTGCATTTTGAAAAGTGTAATTTACTTCTACAATTGCGCGGCGATGTAACACATTTACCGTCGCTGTTCACACCGATACCTGTAGACACGTAAACATCATAATACAGCACCACATCACGGTTGTCAAACTCATATCGGTACGCGATAAACATGTAAACATTCACGGATTCTGCGCTCCACAAATATTGTGATGGTACTGACACCGCATGAATAAAAAAAGTGTGCTAGAAAGCATAATGATCGGCGCTACCTTATTGGGACTGCAGTCACATTTGTCTACACATTCGAGGGGGAAACGTTGAAAATAACAGTGATTTCACGTACTGTGCCACGTGCATTTCCATCATGCCACCATCATCCACCGTGTTTCCACTATGCCACCGTCATCCATCTTGTTCACCAAGCCATCCACCAAAACATATTTTGCATCGCCACCATCAGCCAGCATTTTCCACTGTCACCACCATTGGCTCGCCACCACCACCACCATCTGCCACCATTTTTTCCACTCTCGCCATCATCAGCCATTATGACCACCAAAGCTTCCAGCTTATCCACTATTATTTCCACCACATCCACTATTGTTTCCACCATATCCAGCAACGATTCCAGTATCCACCAACCAAGGATTTTCAATAGGGTTGTCGTCGTAATCTTCCCAATAAACTCTTTACAGTGTCACAGTGTGTTCCTGTTTCAATGATGGAAGTGTGCGTTTATTTGTAGAGCTCACCAGTTTTTTATGCACGTAACTAGAAACGTCATAACCACAGAGATTTTAAATGCCAAGCATTTCTTAGCGAACTTCGGCGACTTTGAGCGTATCTATCTATCTAGCCGCCTACGACTTTGTACTCTCCTGACCGTAACGACAATGGGATTTATACCAAAGTTGGTATGGCATAACATGACCGTATGATGAACGTGAATGAATGGTCATTTCATGAAAATCATGAATAACTTCTCATGAAAGGTGTGATTGACAGGCCATGACCGTAGTGCTCCTGCGTTCGTTTTCTTAGGTTGATATATTCAAAAATTGGTACGATGAGACATTTCTGCGTGACCAACATAAATGACAGATGCTAATATGGCAATCATGACGTGCATGTAGTGTGCAGGATCACTTGCATGCCACGCTCATGGCACCTTCGCGGCCGTTTCGTTCGCCTGATATACACCTAGTTTAGTATTGCTTGACGTCACTCTATGGGGAAAATAAATGTCAAGTTGTAATATGGAAATCATGACATGTGATGTGCAACATGACATGCATGCCACGCTCATGGCACGCTTGCGGCCGTTTCGCTATCTTGATATACACCAAGTTTGGTATTGAGGGATGTGACTGTATGACGAGCATAAATGACAAGTGGTAATATGAAAATCATGACGTAGCATGTGCAACATGACTTGCATGCCACGCTCATATCACTTTCGCGGACGTTTCGCTAGCTTGATATACACCAATACTGGTATTGCGCGACGTAACTGTATAACGAACATAAATGGAGGTCCTAACCCGTAAATCATGACATGCATATTTAGGCGAAAAGCGTAAATGGCTCATGCTCACGTCGGTCCGTTTATCCGTCCCTCCGGCGCTGGCCTGGCACGGTGCCAGGTGGCCGCCGGGGCGCGGTCGCGTCGAACTCTACAGCGCTCGCTCTTTGCTGTCGTAGCGTCGCTGTGCCCAATGTGTCCAATCATGAAATGAGGGAGACGCGCGCATCGCGTTCCATTCTGACCAACCCCGTCTCAATGGGGACAGGCGTTCGCGGAACACACTTTGGAATTTATAGTGTCCGTCAATTCAAGCGCTGGGACGCGGATGGCGTCTGCATGATGCGCAAAGCGCGAGACAACGAACGCATGCGATACGGAGGCAGATTGGTCTCGCGTCTCGCTGCGATTCGCGGTAAAAAAATTAAAAAAAGAAAACACACACATATCCCGTTTGTGTGCCATCCCACTGAGAGTGTAAAAAAGAAGACATGGCATAGTCAGTCTAATGGCCTCAAGCTTTGGCCGAAGGCACTTCGCAATGCACAAGGTGTCCTTCAGTTTTATGTACAGCATGATTTGCTGCTTGCTGGCGGCTTCGCATTACATCGATTCCCACAGTGCGTGGGATCTGCCGGTTTTTTTGTTGTGCAAGGTTTCAATTACAAAGGCTAATATAATCAATAATACATAATTACAGATGCTAATATAATCAGTTCAATTAGCATATAATATTAGCGTCAAGTAAGTTCGTTTTTACTCGAACATTTTTCGTGCAATTTAACTCAATATTTAGCTCAGTTTACACAAGCTATTCGGTAGTTTTACGTGAAATATGAGAAACTAAATCGCACATCGACGGCACATTGATAAATATGCTCATTTTAATTGCCCAGAAATTTTTCTCGTTAGTATAGTGTGCGGAATTCTGCTTCCGTAGAAAATTGCTTTTTTTTGCCGTAGATATTCCTATTTAAGTCCCTGAGCAATGATTGGTATTTACGGTATTTACGGCCATTGATACCTAGGTGAATAAAGCCTCCCACCTTTACTGCGTCGGTCCTCCCGCACATGTCATGTAAATTGTCGTAAGCTACAATTTCCAGCGTTTCATTACCCGGCTTATGCCACACTTATGCCACAAAATTCACCAGAGTATATACCCTACGTTTGCCTGCAAATTTTGTCGTGCTATCAGAGCGGAGCTAAACCACATTATGTGGCAATGTAAAAACCCGTCCACTCCCCCCTAATGTTTGTAGAGCTTTAGTTGGTCAGGAACTGTCGGGCGCTGCCATTCGCAGCTAAAACCGCTAACTTCAGGAGACTATTTTGAGGTGAACTGAGGCGGTGGTGGAGCCCTACCGTGAGTAGGATAGTCTCCATTGCGTTCTTCTCACAGTCCTTTCCTCTATAAGAATAGATAAATAAAGTTATCTCTCTCTCTTTCAATGATTGTGCCATGAGAAGGATATGTAAGCGCTTGCTCTGTGAAGAATAGAAGCGGACGATGGTGATCATGCAAATCCTACTGAATTGTGCGTGTACACTGCACCTATGAATGTCGACGACCAAAAATTAACCTGAGGTATATCAAAGTCAACCACAAGATCACCAAACGGTGGCATAAAACTGTAACACCTCCTTGGGAGAGTGAACACAAGCGAAATTCCGTGATCTAGTGATTAGGAAGTATTCCGCCAACTGAGATGTGCAAGTCGCTAAAGAAATATAAACCTTGAACTCAAGGTACAGATACCTCTGTAAACTTTCAAATTTACCCACTATACAAAGATACTATTATTAGAAATCTGTCAAACTCACAAAAAACAGCCATGGCGTAAAGGCGTCTCTCAAAAGTAGACTAAGCAGGGGAGCTGGTATTGTGCGTCAAAGCGAGGTCGGGACGCAGAGTTCCTCTGTGTCCTCGCTGTGACGCCGTCCACCAGAAGTAGAAATAAGAAGTCATTGCTCAGCGACTTAATTGGAATATCTGCGGCAAAAAAAGCAATTTTCTACGGAAGCAGAATTCCGCACACTATACTAGCGAGAAAAATTTCTGGGCAATTAAAATGAGCATATTTATCAATGCGCCGTCGATGTGGGATTTAGTTTCTCATATTTCACGTAAAACTACCGAAAAGCTTGTGTAAACTGAGCTAAATATTGAGTTGAATTTCACGAAAAATGTTCGAGTAAAAACGAACTTACTTGACGCTAATATTATATGCTAATTGAACTGATTATATTAGCCTCTGTAATTATATATTACTGATTATATTAGCCTTTGTAATTGAAACCTTGCACAACGAAAAAACCGGCAGATCCCACGCACTGTGGGAATCGATGTAATGCGAAGCAGCCAGCAAGCAGCAAATCATGCTGTACATAAAATTGAATGACACCTTGTGCATTGCAAAGTGCGTTCGGCCAAAGCTTGAGGCCATTAGACTGACTATGCCATGTCTTCTTTTTTACACTCTCAGTGGGATGGCACACAAACGGGAATATGTGTGTGTTTTCTTTTTCCAATTTTTTTTACCGCAAATCGCAGCGAGACGCGAGACCAATCTGCCTCCGTTTCGCATGCGTTCGTTGTCTCGCGCTTTGCGCATCATGCAGACGCCATCCGCGTCCCTGCGCTTGAATTGACGGACACTATAAATTCCAAAGGTGTGTTCCGCGAACGCCTGTCCCCATTGAGACGGGGTTGGTCAGGATGTAACGCGATGCGCGCGTCGCCCTCATTTCATGATTGGACACACTGGGCACAGCGACGCTACGACAGCAAAGAGCGAGCGCTGTAGAGTTCGACGCGACCCCGCCCCGGCGGCCACCTGGCACTGTGCCGGGCCAGCGCCGGAGGGACGGATAAACGGCCTAAATATACATGTCATGATTTACGTTTTAGGACCTCCATTTATGTTCGTGATACAGTCACGTCGCGCAATACCAATTTTGGTGTATATCAACCTAGCGAAACGTCCGCGAAAGTGATATGAGCGTGGCATGCAAGTCATGTTGCACATGCTACGTCATGATTTTCATATTACCACTTGTCATTTATGCTCGTCATACAGTCACATCCCTGAATACCAAACTTGGTGTATATCAAGATAGCGAAACGGCCGCAAGCGTGCCATGAGCGTGGCATGCATGTCATGTTGCACATCACATGTCATGATTTCCATATTACAACTTGACATTCATTTTTCCCCATAGAGTGACGTCACGCAATACTAAACTTGGTGTATAACAAACTGGCGAAACGCCCAAGCACGTGCTATGAGCGGGGCATGCAAGTAATGTTGCACATCACATGTCATGATTTCCATTACAAGTTGAAGTTTATGTTCCCCATAGAGTGACGTCACGCAATACTAAACTTGGTGTATATCAAGCGAGCGAAACGGCCACGAACGTGCCATGAGCGTGGCATGCAAGTGATCCTGCACAATACATGCACGTCATGATTTCCATATTAGCACCTGTCATTTATGTTGGTCACGCAGAAATGTCTCATCGTACCAATTTTTGAATATATCAATATAAGAAAACGGACGCAGGAGCACTACGGTCATGACCTGTCAATCACACCTTTCATGATAAGTTATTCATGATTTTCATGAAATGACCATTCATTCACGTTCATCATACGGTCATGTTATGCCATACCAACTTTGGTATAAATCCCATGACCGATACGGCCAGGAGAGCACAAAGTAGTAGGCGGCTAGATAGATAGATACGCTCAAAGTCGCCGAAGTTCCCTAAGAAATGATTCGCATTAAAATCTCTGTGGTTATGACGTTTCTAGTTACGTGCATAAAAACTAGTGAGCTCTACAAATAAATACACACTTCCATCATTGAAACAGGAACACACTGTGACACTGTAAAGAGTTTATTGGGAAGATCACGACGACAAACAGCATGTGTGCCGTTGTCCTCATCATTATAAAGTAAACGCGTACACTAACTGAAGTGGTGGCTTCCACTGACGGAACCGTAACTCAAGATGCCTTGCTTCTTGGCGCATCATGGTTACAAAGTAAGCTGTCGTATGAAATGACGGTTGCGCAATAGGGGCCTTCCGCCTAGCGCCTGACAGAACGTTTGCGAAAAATCGCTCCTAATTTACGCTGAAACGATAATGACGTTCTGAAACACTGTACAGTATATAGAGCATTGAACAGAAATTCACCATGCACTTGTGCTTCAATATTATCAAATGAAAGGAGTACGGAATTTAGATTGGGAGAATTAAAAAAAAATTCACGATTCAATTAAGCATGCTGCCGCATAAAGGAGACTTGAATATAGTGGTTATTGAGATAGTCGATGTAAATTACGGGCCTTACATAACAAAAGAAGCAGCAGTTTTATCCACCCAGTGAATAACATTTCTTACTTTGGCGCGCTACCCTCTTTTGTCTTGATATGGCCACTGGATTAGGGGACACCATAGAAACGATTCTCACCGACACTCGCCACCTATCGATACACCACATTCTAGATGATATCCGTAGACTGAGAATGCTGCCTACCTTCTACAGCAGTCTTGCCGCCGTTCTCCATGTGGTGATGGAGGAACCTAACGGAAACGGTGCGATAAATTTCCTGTGTGGCACTGGCACAAGGCATCGGTTACCAGGCAAAGCGAACCATAATCGCCTTAACAGTAGCCTCTACTTAACATTTTTCAGTAACACCTGCGCCTATTTAAAACCTAGCTCTGACATTACATGGATGTGGTGGCAAAGGTCCTAACCCTCTTTGACCTTTTGCTGTGTTCAAGATACGTACTATTTATTATTTACGCATGTGTACTGATGTGCGTTTACGAGACGCATGTGTATACACATGAGTAGTGTAAGTTCGCACGAATGCCACATAGACGAAGGAAGGGACCAACCTTATTTACCTACATGCATGTGTGCACACAAAAGTAGGAAAATATTTAACTTGTGAGGTGGCAGGAAACATACTTTATTTCATAGCTCCGTGTATATTTTGCTATATAGAAACGCGAATCAGTGTGTTGGTTCACTTAGCGTGACGAAGGCAAGCGATTGCGGTCAGAAGTGTTGCGCCTTTCACCGGTCATGCGAACATCTGCGACGGCCACCAAAAAGCGACTCAAGGCCAATCAACTTCACACTTGCTTGAGATTTATAACCTTCACAGAATTCACGCCTGCTCGCAGAAGGCTGGTGTTACCATTGCCCAGTGAAATGAACTGTTGTCCTCTTCTTGCGCATGTCATTCGCGACTTCAGGGATGTGCGACTGCAGCCGTGCGACTGCAAAATTGACCCGTGAGCGAATCAGCCGACGTAGTCTCGGTGCGACCAAACCGGCTTTTGGCGACTATTGTGACCAGTTGCGGTGCGACTAGCTTGGTCCCGCGACCGATGCTAGTGGCAGGTGTGACCGAACGTGTCTAGTGATAGATGTCCGTGTTCAGCTGCGACCACACGCACTAGTACACAAATACTTACTAAAATAAGTAGTCCCTAACTTAGTGCGCTAATGCTTACTGAACTAAATAGGGCAGATAAGACGACCACCCGTTTGTAAAGTTTATATGTTGATTAAATGTATAGCCCTGTGGGGCAAAACTGGAAATTTATTTCCATTTCCCGGCACTGCTCTGTGTAGTGACCACTCGTATTAAAATAATAAATTACCTAGTTAGATATAAAAATGCAAAAAAAATGTGCATCATATAAGTAAAGAAAGGATAACTTCAAGCTAAAATGGAACACATTGCACAGTCAGAGCGCAAGCTGCACTAGTGGCCTTCTAAGAGACGGTTGTCAAGGTGTTATGGCGCTTACAGCAAGTAAAAAACATATATGAAATGTCGTGCTTCCATGTGCACACCTTTATAGCCGTACTCTCAGCTGTGCTTTGTGATCCGGAAAGTACGTTTAGATGGATATCCGGTTTGACATTATAGGAGTCCACCTAATGCTAATAGGGGTCTTTCTACGTCATCGGTGCTGACAGATACGCGCGGATGCACGTCTCATATAATGGATGATTTTTATGCTGTGCAGTACGTTTTTTTCAATCGTTTCTCTTTCTTTTCCTTCTCTACATCGTGGGTCTCAGGGCGAAGCTGAGCACTTGATTGATTACTTAAATTGTTTCTGTGGTGCTAGAATATCTGCCCAGGTGTGGCAAATAGAACATTCTGGGAACGAGTTCTATGAGCTTTGTATATCTCTTTTGAAGTACAGACAAATGGTAGGATTTCGGAAACCATAACGATAAACACGCTGTTATACTTATTTTGCTTCAAGATGCTTATTTGTTCTATTTGTTCCTCATTTCTTTTCACCTCACAGGGAACCAGAGGGCACCGACCTTCAGACAGATAAATCACTGGCGTCAGAGGATTTTGAGGTGTAGAACAACCTAGCTCCGAGCAGTTGTGAAGGATCTGCCTCCTTAGATAGCTGCTACACGGGTGATTGAAACTATTGGAATGTTGCTGGAACACGCATAAACGATGCCAACGATACTCTCATCCGTATGTCCTGCGGCATAGAGGCGTGGAAACATGAGCGTGATCACGGATGTTCACGGCCATCGGCGCACTACCATTGATAAGTGCGCAGGACCGCATTATTTTTAAAACATATTAGTTAGCTAACTTACTTTCCCACATTTCGAAATTTCGCGCTCACTAACATTACACTGTGAAGACCCTTTTATATCAGGACCAATCTAATGACTCAACTTCTTGTTGCAATCGACTATTCGTTCGAGGCCATCGCCGCGTATCAACGCGAGCTGACACGTGGTCCTAGTGGAACCACGCGTGCACTGCGCACGAGCAGCTTTTATATAGCTTAATATACCAGACCCTTTTTGTGTTTACAGCACGTAAACTTCAAGTGCCTCTCCTCTGACCTAAAATATCGATTATAGCGGAGCACCAAAGCAAATAATTTCCGTTCCCTGTTCCTCAACAACTTAGCAGGGTAGCTGGTCGTCCATCTTCATTCTTCACCTTCTCCGCTTGACTCGCTTCGTCTCATTAGCTGTATTAAGGTTTGGCTGTTCTCTTTTCATTAGTGTCTCAAAGCTAGAGGGTGAATACGGACCTACTGGACACCAGTAAGGCCACTCTTGGCGCTTCTGCTCTGCCACTTACGCTTTCAACAGAACACGAATTGGCCTCGCTGGTGCCCTAGCACGCCACCACCTCCCATATGCAGGTCGGAATCTAACCGTGACCCTCAGATTCTAGCAGCTGACGCCGTGGCGCTCGGACTAGGAAACTAGCGGAGTGTACTAGAAATCACTCGATCGCAAGGAGCAGCCTAGTAAAGTTTCATGAGGAGGTGCATAACTAAAAGAATACAACAGAGATGTAGGCCAAGGAAACCATATGAGACACTATATCTTGTTTCTGGCTGTGTTCTAGTAATCATTACGTAAATAGATAGAAAATATATTGGAAGAAAAACCACCAATCCTGTCAGTGGTATAGGATCCCACAACCTCAGAATTACGTGGTTGCGGGCGAAGTGCAATCTATTGATGAAGTACTAGTGGATGTAGGATAACCCTTAACCTGAGGAGAACAAGAGTCCACAAAAACTGTGACATAGAAAAACACAAGCGTGTACCATCGAGATTAAGTCCTACCCAACGCGTGCGTCTAGTGGTTGTGGTGCTCGACTGCTGTCCCGTAGGTCATGCGTACTAGGATTTAGGTGCAAGTTTAAAGAGCCCCAGGGAGTCAAAATTTCCGGATCCCTCCACTGTGGGGTCTCCAATAATAAAAAATAATTTTGGGACGTTAAACCCCATTAATTAATATTATTCATCGATAACAAATCCGTCGATAACAAATCCGAAACTATAAAAGACGGAAACACCGACGTAAAAAGAATGAACGAAGTCTTTACTAGACTGATTTCGGAAGCACCAATTGAAGTAGTAGATAAAGCACCTGAGCATGACGCAATCAAACTATCCTATACCCATAAATACTCAGAAAAGAAACGACCACAGTTGAAAATGACTAAGACCCGATCAAAACTGTCAGTGTCATTCTACTTTGTCAAGCTTGGTGGCCTGCAGAGAACATAATCGCCAGCTTTAAATGTGCAGAAAATACCGGCCAAAGAGGGAATGAACAAAACCGTTACTAGACAGATCTCTATTACAGTTCACATTGTTGATAAAGCACCAAGTCATGAAGTAAGAAAACTCTCACAAACCAGGAAATACTTCTTAAAGAAGCAACTACAACAGATGAAAGTAATTTACGATCAAAATCCCAGTGCCATTGAACTTTAAGTTTTGCAACCTGCGGAACTCACTGGCGCGAACTTTTCTTTCAGAGTTTTCTTAGGGTTACGCGAATGTGGAGGTTACATGACAAGCGAGAAAAGGGACTAACTTCAGATAAAAATCTCAGTGCCATTCCACTCGGTGATGTTTGGCAACTAGCGGAGCTGACTAGCGTATAATCTCTTTTCAGGGTTGTTTAAGTGCTACTTAAGTGGGGAGCTTAAACGACAACAGAGAAAAGTGAATAATTCAACAAAAAAAAAATCGCAGTGGCATTCGACTGTGTGAAGTTTGTCAACCGGCCTAGCTGAATAACGAAAAATCTATTTTGAGAGGCGTATAGGGGTTGCGTAAGTCGAGGAATTCATTGCAGATTGGGGTCTTCACAAAAACGCTGTTTTCTGGTAGAACTGACCTCTCCTTTTTTTGCGTTCGTCATCATTTTGAGCAGCCCCCTTAAAAGGCACATGGCGTAATACATGTCTGTCATATACTTTTTCAAAAACACGTGCTTTTTATAAATCGTGGTATAATGTACGTCGGCTTTATATTTCGCCCTGTTGTACGCCTTCCTCCCCCCCCCCCCCCTCCACGAAAGTCAATGATGCTTTCACGCATTGTGTTTTCTTTGTTTTGCAATATGATACCAACAACACTATCCTAGCGGTCTGGGTGCGTTCACACAATCCATTAGATGACATAAAGGGTCCTTATACTTTACGGTAGCCGTATATTCTACACACACTTACATTCGGAGCAAATAAACGTATATAGCACCACGACGTTCATAAGCGCAACGAAGGACATGTAAAATTTTGGAGCAAAAGAAATAGGATTAGGCTAATATATTATGTATATCATTGAGTTCAAAGCCACGCCTAAAAGAAGTAATGGCGATTTTTTACAGTATTATTGTGTATCGCGCCTCCTTATGATGCGTACATTTACAATCAACATCATTGTCATTTCGCGCGAAAAAACGCGAAGGACGCTTGAGCTTCGCTTTGAAGAGACGCCATAGCTTTATGGTGCCGTGTTATTCTTATTCGCTAGGAAAAATTGTCTTTTTGGCTGTTATGGCTGTTATAATGCCTTACGTTTTTTTTGTTTTGTGAGGGAGCCATTGGGTAAAGTAGTGCGATTGCAGCTTGCTTTGTGCCATTCTGTCGTCTGTGGTATGCAGTTCGTGCATCTGCAGTTAAAGGCACTCGAGCAAAACACTGACACACATTGTTTCTCGATCAGTAGCATGAAATGCCCCCCTACCACGAAATAGCCGTCTGCGCATAGGGTTGCAGCTCCGTGCAAACGCAAATTTCCGGCTCTTTTACTCATGCAACCTTTGCGCGGTCACGTAAAGCGCAGAAACTGGTGACATTGGGCTGTCACTGCTGCTAAATTTGCACAGGCTTGCATAAAAACTGCTTAATGAGCGGGCCTGGCCGAGTATCCAGTACGCGGACCAGTCACATGCAGACCAGTCACAATCAGCCCAGTTACAATCAGCCCAGTTACAATCAGCCCAATTACACTCAGACCAGTTACACGCAGGCCCAAATTACGTATTCCCTTAGACCGACGGGCTTTTGGAATTTTCGACTGAGACATTACGACTTCGTTGACAATTTAGTCCTAGTTAACCCCGATGTCTTACTGAGCTCTAAAACCAGATCAGCTTCCCTTTAAGGCTCTTGTTGCTCGTAGCTATCTAGTCTTCGATTTTTGAAGGTGATTTCACAGCATCCGTGTGCTCAGACTGTCTCGGACGCAGGGTGAGCCAAAACGTTTTGAAGTATTGTGCGATAAAGTGCGAAACACAGATGTGCCAGCAAACCCTTGTTGGCATGCCGAGAGCGGTGGATGGCAGCTATATATATCTAACCATATACCTGCGATAAATGCATAACGGCTGGTTAAACCAAATAATAATGATATTTCGTTATTGGGAGACTTGTAAGATTCTAGGCGTAATTCACTGCGACTTCAAATTTACAAGCGGGTTGGAAAAACGTCAATATTTTATTAATACACGAGAAGGATGATGGAAACAAATCGAAGAGCTACACACGGATCAACTGACTTTATCTATTATCCATGTTCTCAGGTAGCTAATTTGAAATACAACGATGATTATTGCAGTCAACCAAAAGAGGACGCCAGCTCCAGAATGGGTAACCTAAAATGGCTTACAGCAAATAAATTGATATTTGCCGCGTAGAGCAAAGCTCTTTCTGAGTTTTATGAATTAAGAAGACGCTCCTCACCTTTCAGCGCATCGAATTATGACGTGCTATGAAATTTTCTTAAGCTATCTATTCCTGGTTGCTGCACATTTTTATCTACAGCGTTGAATAGCTTGAAAATATGAAAAGAAGCCGTGAATGTTCGTAACCTTAGGCAGCTAAAAAAAATCCAGTCAGCTCCACTACGCAAACACTGTCGAAACTGCGAAGCTTATGCCCGTCCTTCATCACGCTGTATCATACTTCTATATGTTTTATGTGTTCCGTTCCTTAGCGCTTAGCCTCGGCCTCTCTTGCGCGAACATCGCGGTTGGCTCGGCGACGACATGCCCGTTCTCGCGTCAACTCACGCTGACGCTCACGTCAGGTGGCTTCTTCACGGGACAATGAGAAATGTTCGCTATATTGAAAGCTTAAACTCTTGAACACAAACACCCGCACGCTATTTTACACTCCACCGTGCCACACCGTCACCTCATCTTGGCGCGTTTCTCGAAGGTTCACTCCACACCATACTCCGCCCCATATGTCGGCACTTTAAGGGTCTACTGACTCAAACTCACTCGCCAAAATTTTCTCAACCTTTGCACTCACTCACGTTCATACTCACGCCTACTCACCCTCATGCTGTGTTCACTCACGTCCACTAATACTCATGAGTACTCACTCACGTTCATACTCACGATTACTCATACTCATGGTCACTCACTCACGTTCATAATCACGCCTACTCACACACGTAGGGACTCACTCACGTTCACACTCACGTCTACCCACTCTCATGAGTACTCACTCACGTTCACACTCACGACTACTCACAATCATAGGCAGTCACGTTCACACTCACGTCCACTCACTAACGTTCACACTCACGCCTACTCGCACTCGTACGCACTCACTCACGTTCACACTCACGACTACTCACAATCATAGGCAGTCACGTTCACACTCACGCCCACTCACTAACGTTCACACTCACGCCTACTCGCACTTGTACGCACTCACTCACGTTCACAATCAAGTCCACTCACACTCATAGGCACTCAATCACGTTAACACTCACGACTATTGACACTCATAAGCACTCACTCACGTACCTAGTCACGCTTACTCACACTCATAGGCACTCACTCACGTTCATACTCACGCCTGCTCACACTCATAAGCACTCACTGACGTTCATACTCACTTATACTCACACTCGTAGGCACTCATGTTAATATTCACGCCTACTCACACTCCTAGGCACTCCCTCTCATACTCACACCTACTCACACTTACAGGCACTCACTTTCGTACTCACACCTAACACTCATAAGCACTCACGTTCATACTCACGTCTGCTCACAGTCATAGACACTCACTCAGTTTCATACTCACGTGTACTCAAACTCATAGGCACTCACGCTAGTACTGACGCCTACTCACACTCATAGGCGCTCACTCACGTTCGTACTCACGCCTACTCACACTCATGGGACACTCAGCCCACGTTCATAGTCAAACCTCACGCCCATTGCTACTCACTCGCGTTCATAATCACGTGTACTCACACTCGCAGGGACTCACTCACGTTCACGTTCAAGCGCGTCGACCTGTCTCCTTCGTGCCTGTGTGTTGTGATGAGGTTACCGAGCTTAGGGAATCTATCATTTCAGAAATAATGAAAGCTAGCAATGTTTTATAATTAGATGCATTCTAGATTGTTTGTAGTGCAGGATAAGGCTAGTAACGTATTTATATGACGTTTCTGTAAAGATGACGCCAGTCTAAAAGCGATTTTTTTCTGTGTGAGAATAGATACAAAAAAGTTTATTAAAGGGGAAAAAAGGGTTTGGAGAAACAGGTGGGTGGGGCCCCTAGTCCAGGGCTCCACTGGCCTCAGCAGCCCGCTGTGCCTGGTCCAGGAGCGCCACTTGGGCGTCCTGTTCCTCGCTGGCGAGCAAGGTCTCCCACTGCTCCATCTTGAATTTGTGCGCCGGAATAAGTAATGTCCCTTATGTTGTTCCTGCAAAATCTCAGCCTGGAAATAAATTTGTAAGCAGCTATGGGTAAAACAGTTATGAAATGAGAGCTTACCTTATGAAATGAGAGCTTACAGAAAAAATAAAAAATAAACACGTTATATCGCCATGAACTCGCAGGAGAAAGAGTAGATCATCTGAGTAGGCACACAAACACAGCAGGAGTAACTCAGAATTGGCGCGAAAGCAGGTGCATTGTTGAACTGTCGATGGTGTATAGATATTTCACACCAGATGTCTCAGGTGATTAGTTTCCGCCCATTCGAGGCTTTGCTTCCAATTTCCCAGCGACTCTGCAATCGCCGAGGCTAGAAATATGGCTTCATCAATTATTTGTTTGTCCTCTAGTTCAGTCTCCACAGAAAGTGTTCCGTGGCTAAAAGGCGCGAAAAAATACACGTCCTAACACGGGCATTCACTTCGCGTTCTTGCCTCTTGCCCGCGGTAGGAGCCGCGTCTTGAAAAGAGGTTTCACATACGCATTCCCCAGCAAATGCACTCTACTGTCTCGTGAAAGAATTTGTTTTTTTTCTCTTCTGCTGCGCAGATAACAACCAAACTTGCTGCGAATCTTCTTTAGTGAAACGAGCAATCCAAGCCAACTAAAATTTGAAAATGAATATTTTTTCGAAAATCGCTATTTTATCCCCGCATCTCCCCTAAAATACTTTCTCTAAGAACGTACATTTTTAAGGAACAAGAAGGTGGGAACCTCGTCTTGTCATAAGCGCACACTTTGTGCCAATGAAAGGGCATCTGAGAAGTCGCTTCAGGATTTTTAAGCGCCGTAAGCGCCGCACTGTAAGCGCCGTACTATATCTGCGCCTTAAATTAGTCTTTAATAAACAAAAGCCATTAGATTCATTAGTATGTCGGGGTGTTCTGCACGCTTTATGATTTTTTTCTGGGCTTTGCGCGAGTGGACGCACGCTGCACATTGAATATCGATGCAAATGTTATTAGGACGTTCCACGAAACTCCATGTCAAAGCGACATATTGTGCCTTCAGCAGTGCATACTGCAATCAGCAAACAAGTCGCCCTTGATAAATGATTGCATCACTCACATTAGGGGAGCGGGTACAAAGAAGCGCACAATGGCCTTTAACTCGTTGATAGACAGTTTTAGTTGGGCGTCCGCAAACAGGCGCACATATAGATCTTCTCTGGGCGCACGTACATTGTCCGTGTCCGCAGCTCCATGAATATATGCCGCCCTCCAAGCGTCACTTCGAATACGAAGCCTCCACGTACCATACAGCACAACCGGAACTGACGATGCGCACATTAGAGGGCTTTAACAAGTTACGGAAATATGGTACGCAAATACGTTCTGGAATAGACTTGAACGCAGAAGGACGAGACATAAGAAGAGAAGGCGACTACACGAGCGCTCGTGTAGTCGTCTTCTCATGTCTCGTCCTTTTGCGCTCAAATCTATTCCAGAATGAACCAACGCGCCCAACCAAGTATGTAATCAAAGTGCCTCCCCCGTTCGACAGGTGCATCGTAAACAATGCGTAGGCTGACAGGTAACAATAGCGTGACACCCCACTGCAATTTTTGAAAAGGCCTTTGTGGTGTTGGGGTGCCTTTACTGGAATTAGAACCAGGCGAAAGCAAAACGAGCGAGAGAGGAGGAACGGTACCGTAGTGCCGTACCGTATTTAAGTTCCGTATTGCCGTAACTTGCTAAAACTCTTTCTCGAACGCTATACTACAAAACAAGCGGCGCACTCCGAGAGACGTCGCCGCAGTCACCGACGCGCCGAGACAGGCGCCGACGCGACGGTACAGGGCCCACTATGTACACGAACGGCGCAGAATCAAAATGCCAGCCGCATGATGTTTGACGTAACCGGCAGCCTCTTGGACACGCTAGCCGATCGAAATGCGCTGCACGAGTGACAGTTATCTCTTGAAGAAAAGCCGGCAGATCCCACGCACTGTGGGAATCGATGTAATGCGAAGCAGCCAGGAAGGAGCAAATTATACTTTACATAATTTGCATGTCATGTTTTACATGTTACGACCTGTCATTTGTGTTCGTCATACAGTCACGTCGAGATATACCAATTTTGGTGTATGTCTAGCTAGCGAACTGGACGCAAGCGCACCATGAGTGTGGCATGTAAATGGCATTGTACATGACATGCATGCCAAGATTTTCATGTGCACCTGCCACTTATGTTCGTCACACAGTCACGTCACTCAATACCAAATTTGGTGTATCTCAAGCTAACGAAACGGCCGCGAGCGCGCCATGAGCGTGGCATGCAAGTCATGTCGCACATGACAAGTCATGATTTCCACATTACCACTTGTCATTTATGTTCATCATACAGTCACGTCACTCAATACCAAATTTGGTGTACATCAAGCTAACTAAACGGCCGCGAGCGCGCCATGAGCTTGGAATGCAAGTCATGTCGCACATGACAAGTCATGATTTCCATATTACTTGTCATTTAAGTTCGTCATACAGGCATGTCACTCAATACCAAATTTGGTGTATATCAAGCAAACGAAACGGCCGCCAGTGCGCCATGAGCGTGGAATGCAAGTCATGTCGCTCATGACATGTCATGATTTCCATATTACCGCTTGTCATTTATGTTCCTCATAGAGTCATGTCACTCAATACCAAATTTGGTGTATATCAAGCTAACGAAACGGCAGCGAGTGCGCCATGAGCGTGGAATGCAAGTCATGTCACTCATGAAGTCATGATTTTCATTATAACACTTGTCATTTATGTTCGTCATACAGTCATGTCACTCAATACCAAATTTGGTGTATGTCAAGCTAACGAAACGGCCGTGAGCGCGAAATGAGCGTGGCATGTAAATCATACTTCTTATGACAAGTTAGTCATGATTTTCATGATATGACCAGCCATTTATGTTCGTCATACAGTCATGTTATGCCATACCAAATTTGGTATAAATCCCACATTAACGATAAGGCCAGGAGAGCACAAAGTCGTAGGCGGCTAGATAGCTTGATAGATAGACAGATAGATAGATACGCTCAAAGTCGCCGAAGTTCGCTAAGAAATGCTTCGCATTTAAAAGTCAAATATCATTTTCCGATTGCCAGTTCTGCTTCCTGTTTTCTTACAAACTGAAATGCCTGTTATTGAATTTAACACGATATCATCATAAAACTTTTCTTTTTTGCGGCCTCATATCGCTTGTATAGTTAACTGCCGCTAGACAACAACGTCAGCACCATTAGGGCTTCTCACTTTCTCAGCACGACCACTTACTGTGTGAATCTGCGTTGCCGTGTTTCTCTGTGCGGCACACCTACTCACGCTGATGAGTACAAACTCGCGTTCATACTCACGACTACTCACCCTCATAAGTGCTCACTCACGTTCATACTCACGCCTACTCACCCTAATGAGTGCTTACTCACGTTCACACTCACGTCCACTCACATTCATGGGTACTCACTCACGTTCATACTCACTCCTACTCACACTAATGAGTTATTACTAACGTTCACACTCACGTCGACTCATACTTTTGAATACTCACCCACGTTCATAGTCATGGCTACTCACACTGATGAGTGGTCACTCACGTTCACACTCACGCCTACTCACCTTCATGAGTGCTCACGTTCACACTCACGCCCACTCACACATGAGCACTCACTCACGTTCATACTGACGACTAATCATACTCATGAGTGCTCACTCACGTTCACACTCACGTCCACCCCACACTAATAAGTACTCACTCACGTTGATACTCACGACCACTCACACTCGCGAGTTCTCACTCACGTTCACACTCACCTCCACTCACACTCATGAGTACTCACTCACGTTCATACTAACGACCATTCACACTCATGAGCTCTCACTCACGTTCGCACTCACGTCCACTCACACTCATGAGTACTCACTCATACTCACCACGTTCAAATGAGTGAGAGTGAGTGCACTCATGAGTGAGTGTGCCGAGCTATGCATCGTCCTCGCCTCTCGCCGCACACGCAGCCCTCCCATACCTACCTCCTCTGGTCGAACCACTACCTTTCTCCTTATGCTATTCTCTCTTCCTTGCTCCTTCGTCCCTCCCCCACGATTGTTTTGGCTGCGTCCTATACACTGCAGAGACAGATATTGAGCACTCTTCCCCCCATTTCCCGCTTTCCTCTTTCTTCCCCCTGTACTAAGAATCACTAATCCCATGCCTGCCCGAGGCTCACACTCGGCACAGCACAAGGCCACGTGATCAGTGCTACCCCAACCCCGGAAATAAAAAGCTCGACTAAGAACAGCTTCGTTGTTAAAAGCGAAATATGTGCCTGTATATCCAAGGTATAATTTTATTTGAGCCGACAAAGTGAGGTTCACTTGGCGTGTCGCACGTCTTCAAGTTTCGACACTAAAACAAAAGCTTGTATTCGCTGCAGCAAACACACGCAACTGTCAGCGAAGTTGGTTTCACGGGAATGCAAGCTTGGCGCGCCCTTGAGCGCGAGCAATGTAGCAGAGGACACTAAGCCAAGCGCGCAGGCACTGCCACGCCTGCGCAGGTTTGCTTCAATGCGCGGCCGCGCTGGCGGCAACAGCGCTCTGCGGAGCACGGCCACGAGTTGGCGCGTTCACCCTAACAGTGTACGGCACGTACATTTGCCTGCCTTGCAAAATATCAGTTGTTGCTTAATTATCTTCCGCTCCGTGTAAGTATGTACTAACTTCAAAAGTCACAGACTCAAGAGTACCCTTAGAAACGTTTTTACCTGCTGGCTGGACTGTTTTGAACTTGTGAATAAAGTATGAATCTCTATGTTTCCTGTTCCTTGGGGACCGGAAGTTTGACTGAGGTATAGGGACCGGAAGTTTGACTCAAGTATGTAAAGTATAACATCGTTGAAGTTGTGGCCTGGTGCATTAAAATGACGTGCCACTTTTAAGCGCATAATTTTAACCTAACCGTGCAGTTTCTGCACACCTGATGCTCTTCCTATAATGCCGTTAGGTTACCGTGTTTAGTATGTATAGTGTAGAATTTAAAGTTGCTAACACAGATATCCCAACTTAAGTATCTGTTACAATCTAAGAGGAATCAATGAAGCTCGGTGCTGCGTTTCCAGGTTCTTGATGGCTTGTAAAAAATATACTACGGAAGTTGTACGATGGTGTTATTACAAATGCACGGCATTTGTAATAACATAACACTATTTGGTGTTGCACCTCAATTGTTCTTCACCGTAGCGGTACCGTAACATCAAGTTGGCATGATTGGCTCAGAGCAGCCTGAACGTAAGTTCTCAGCCACAATTTGCAACGTATGACGTTGTGATGTTATTATTGGGGCAGGACCGCTCTCCAAAGATCCAGACAGTACGCCAGTGCACAAAAACACGTTCACACTTATATTATACTCTCCACACATGGACAAACATGCACTGACACTATACATAGGGCACGCGAGCTACAAAACATATGCGGCCTCGCACTGATTGTTTGTTTCCTCGATAAGTTCTCGCCATGTGATTGACTTGGATGCCGGTCGCTCGGGGACGGTGCGCCGCCTGGCTCGTTGGGGACGGTGTGCCGCCTGGCTCGTCGGCAGCCCTCAACGTGGCAGCAGCAGAAGTGCTTGGGCTGGTAGCTCAGCAGCTGCACACAGCCACCGCGTTTCGTCCCGGCAGCACACCGAGTCGCGCCAGCCCGTGTGACGGCAGCAGTAACGCTGGCCCACAGCGGGGACTCAAACAACCGCTGTCGACGGCAGCACGGTCAGCGGCACCTCGCCTGCTCCCTGGACCAGTCGCCCAGCTGGAATGCAGGCCTCGTTTGCTCGGTCGTCGCACTCAGGAACGGGAACCCCCGCGCCTCGCCTGGTCCCTGGGCCAGTCACCCAGCCGGAGTCCTGCTCGTCCGCGAACGCCGCTCGGCCTGGAACACGACCGTCGCGCACTGCCGAAGGCACGGGTTTAGCACCCTTGAGGCCGCGCTTCACGAGCTGCCGACGTCATCGTCTTCGTCCCCGCACGGCACATACGCGCACAATCACACTTTGCCACCGCACGGCACACCAGTTTCGTTCTTGAGTTCCGGTTTCGTGTCCGCGCACCACATATTATCACAGACGTATCGCATACAAAATACAATATGCACAAATACAGGTATTCAGTTGTAGCACGTCTCAGCTTAGGTACATGATGATGCTATAATGCCAAATAATTTGTAAATATTCTTGGTGGTCGTAACGCGTCTCTGAAGGTTGATGCTGACCGTAAGAAAAATATTGTTCTTACACCGTGATTCTAACGATTTGGCGGCGCGACGCCCATGCCCGCGCTGGCGCTCCCGCGCTCGCACGTGCTTGGTACGTCTACCGCGTTAGCACGGACAGCGCCTCTTCGTACTTGGGCGGTAGTGTACGTTGGTATCAAACGTCACAGGATGAAAATCGGTTCGCAACAACCATACTCCATTACATTGCAGGCCAATGGACCTTGGCCGGGACCAAAGAAGAATTCGTATCACCCCGAAATTCGTATGATCTGTGATCGTATCACTGAGGTTTCACTGTATCTTCTTAGCGCTATTATTGCACCATGCGTTTCAGAAGCAAGCTAAATTGAGAAGAGTGTGAGCCGCGCCGCATGAGAGCCACGCAGAATTTATTTGTTCATGTGGCAGCTTTTGTAATTCAAGCCTGAGCTTATGGAGGAAGACACACGCTGACTACTGGAATTGTTAGTTTGATTAACCTTGGCCAAAGCGATTTTCATCTGCACCGCAACGATGTCACTTCAGTAAACCTCATTCTTGTATTGCACACCACCCAGAAATGCAGGTGGCCGTCTAAGCAATAGTGCATAACAATTTGTGCTATTTTATGTAGTAAGCTATTTTATATGTGCGTGGAGGTTGTGAAGAAGCTATTGAAGGGCCGAAGGAAGACGAGGAAGATGAGGTTGTTCGGAACAAAGTACATGGCTCACGCCATAGCCTAGCCCAACTGTGTATTAATACCAATTTTCACACCCCCGTATCGTTTTGTGTGGGCATTCAAGTCGAGGTGTGAGTGGACTTCACCATTGGAGCAAATCAACGTGGTGGCATCCGGATCCTCGCTGCAACACCTCAAGATGAAGAGGAACAAGCTCTCCTGGAAGCAGTGAGCACTGACGCATTTGTTTCCTAAATAAGCACCAAATCGAAGCTCACCGCAGATGATTTAATTGCGAAAGGAACAGAGAGGGTCGACATGAAACGTCAAGTTTGAGATAATTTTGTTCTGAGTCCAGTTGGAAACCACGGAAAGCCTGCTACTGTTGATTGGTCTGACAGTTTCGTCGAGCTTATCAATGAATTTCTCGAAATACAGTAGGAACAGAACAGGCAGCGAAATGATTTCATGCAGTTGCTTATAAATGTGACCAAACGAATAAGCAGACCAAGTCTCGAAGACATGAAGCCCGAGATGTTTGACGGATAGCCTGGCAGTCCCGAATGCTGGCTAACATTTATTGAATATGCATGCAATGAAAATTACTAGCACAGTAATGAGGATACAAGGAAAAAGATGCAATTATTCTTATCGGGAAAAGCGAAGAGTTGGTACGCACTGCGTGTCAACGCTCACAGCAACAAGCCGTGAATAGAGTAGAAAGACAGTTTTCTCAGCTCTTTTGGCGAGAACAAATTGTTGCTAAGGGACAAAGCAATGGCATTCAGGAACACGTCTGAATCTGCACTCACGTGTTTTTACGAGAAAAGGGAGTTGTTCCAGCTAGCTGACTCATCTTTGCCTGATACGTCTGTGGTTCCGCTTATCATCCATGGCGTGAGTCGGTACCTGCAGAAGCAAATACGTGCGAAAGGACCCAAGACGGTTGAAGAACTTCTGCAGGGAATGTGAAACTTCTACCTCCAGAACCTGGGAACCCAGCATCAACCCATGACACCTGCTGCAAGGTGTACAGGTACCACATGAGCTGATAAAAGCTGGAAGTCTACCGGAACGCCTGTATCTTTTTTCACCGACCAGGGCGACTTAGGGGATAATGAAGACCTAGATTACGTGACAAAAAACTAACCAAAGAGTCTCTCGGCTTCTGCCCGATGACATCAAGAGAAGCTGTTTATTTGTCTCATAAAAGTCTATTGTGCATATCTCTTTGTATTAATGGAAAGCAAATGCTTGTGTTAGCTTACAGGGGGGTCAGCGTGACAGTCATAAATACTAGTATTGTTGAGAGTGAGAAAGTAAAACAGGGACGGCCCGTGGAAGTACACGGATACGATAGAACGCTGGATGCTCGCGATAAATGGGCTTGTGTTACCATATCGTGTCTCGGCAACATTGTCACTGCGCAAGCAATGGTGCTTGACGGCGTGCTCTATGAAATTAGTCCTTTCACGTCCAGCCATCATGCCCTTCACCTTAACATCTACTGGACTGGGGAAGTTACCACAGAAGAAAGGCGCCACAGCCTCAACACTTCAACTTCCCTTTCAAGGACGCTTTGGTTATAAATGCTGGCGGCTCGCTAGGTTATGTTACGGGGGTCCTTTTTAGCCAGTGTTGTTTACTATCGAGTTTACATGCTTCGTTGTAGACCTTGTTTAGGGCGTCTTGCGGGTAATTTCTTTCAAGTAACGTTTCCTTTGTGTCCCTAAGTGGTGAATGTAGTCACCGTCGTCGCTACAGATCCATCTTATGGGCCTCGCCAGTCTGACGAAAATGCGTTGTTTGCGCAGTGTCGTGGGTGATGACTTGTGTAATGTAGGTAATGTTGGCTGTCTGTTGGCTTTCCTTGAAGCGTCGTGTTTAATTTTACTGGTTCAATAGATGCTGTCGTGTATAGTAACTCAATTTTATTGAGAGAACAACAGTGCATGGTAAACATAATACTAGAATGAAAGTTGTTACAGTGATCAATTAATCCGTTTAGTGCGCTTATGCCATGTTCACTTATAATACATATGTCGTCTATATAGCGGAGATAGCTGGCAGGTTTTGCTAGAGACGATTTCAACAGTTCTGATTCGAACTGACAACCATAACTCGGCAAAACATCTATCCCCCCCCTCCCACTTCCTTGTTTTCTTTTTATTCACGGAATACCTCTTCCATTTTTCTCACACAATTCGTCACGGCATCCCCTTTCCCGCACCCTTGCATCCACAGCTGCCCTCTCCCCCTCCTTTGTTCGGATGTAGGAGAGGGTACAAAGCGTATACACGCTAGCGCTAAGGAAATCAGTTCCAGCGTTGAGGGAGACAAGTGTTCTCGAAAAGTCAGCTCGAGCACACAAATCTGCTTACGGATTTTTGCATAACAAGGTACATGAGTTATTCTAACTTCCTGTTCTGGCGCACAAAAAAAACTGGACTGCTTTCTCGGCAAACTTGTATTCGAGCTACGCACAGGTGATATTGTGTGACAATAGCACTGATCATTGTAACCTATTTAGTTATTTGGCGTGATATCCCACAGTGCGCAGTTAATTCTTCCATAAGAATACCTTCACCACTTCTCCCTTATGAAAACTGAAATCCAATAAAAAGAATTTAAAAAGCGTTGCGGGGTGTTTGATGAGACCTCTCTTCACCATATGCAGGTCCCCTTTTGCCCACTGACGGCATGCTACTGTAGAAACGCCCGCACCCTCTCCCTTAACACGTCAAAAGCGGACATCTGTGTTCACGTACGCAAGTAGTGATGTTTACTAAGCCGCCACATAGGCAGGTAGTACCGTTCGCTACTGCTGACATTTGCGACATCTAGCCTTGTTCTGAGCAGTGTTGCCATCGATGGGCGTGAGAGATCCGCTAGAAACCAATAAGAAATCCGCCATTTTCCGCTAGATTCTAACACATATCCGCTAAATTTCCCGCTAAGACTTATTTTATAAAAAAAACAGTGAAATTTCATATGATAAAAGCATTTATCATTCTTAAAGGCTCCCCAAAACCATGAGAGCCCAACTAACATATAAAATACTCTTCCAAAGAGTGCAACTAGAATACTAGATGCTTCAGTGCTACGATTGTCGTCAACATCATCATCGATGAGGCTAAAAGTTATAAATGTTCACTGAGGTTGAGCGTTGGGCTAGTTGGTGCAGCATACTTCCAATCTTTCACAGCACAGCAGGGCGACTTTTTCTCCACTGGTTTTCAATGTTGTGATTGATTCCGGGGGCACTGGCATTGCTTCTGGCAGATGAATCAATGGCTCCTTCATGACGCAAAAAGTGTTTTCGACCGATAAAATTAATGTCGTCTGGAGAACTGTGATGACGGGAAGTCGCTGCCTGATTTGATCTACTAGCGTGGTAATAAACCTTATGCATCTTTCTCGAATCAAAGCTTCATCTGCGAGAGAGACGCCATTGGTCTTCTCAGCCTTCATGCGGTGAACGTACGTCTCAAACAGGTAGCCCATATATGGCTTGGGGTTAAAGTGATCCTCACATCTGGACATCAAAACGTCTGTACTTTATCGGAATCACGATTTTATGAAGCAAGCTTGAAAGCAAAGTTATGACGTCTTTCGGCAGCTTTGTTTGATCCACATCTATCACCTCGAATGTCTTATTAACCTCTGAACATCTGTCAGAATCGGTCTCAAAAAATCAAGTACCCCAGATTGATCTGATTCTCGTACATACCATACAGCACTTCTGCCGCGTAGCATTTTTCAGTGCGCCTCGCCATCTCCAAGTGCATCTTCAATGCGGCCCGCTGGTCTACGATCCTTGAAACAGCTATTTCGATGAGGGATAGCCACCTGCGTCTTGCAGTCTTGCAAAATTTTCAGCGGTTCGTCGCCTTCATTCATGAGACCGTAGAACTTCTTTTACGAAATTTGCCGGGCAGAGGATCTTGCCAACCAGTGGTACGTTTTGCTGATTAGATATTCTAAGTTTCTCGTCAATGCTTCCGAGGATTTTGAATCACTGCACTGCGTGAGGCATCCGCCAGAAATCCGCTATATATGAAACGGCCCGTCAAAAAAATCCGCTAGCCGCTAGACGAATTTTTTTCCCGTCAGAATAAAAATCCGCCAGATTTAGCGGAAAATCCGCTAAATTGGCATCACTGGTTCTGAGATAGTAAAAGGAACGCAATATGAAGTTATGGGGTCATAGATGTAATAACGGGTACCATTACTATCTTTTATTTTAGAGGGTTGATTAAGCCACCAGTCGGCTCTTACGCTAACGTTCGATAAATCCCTTTACAGCAGGAATCAGTGATCGGCTGGGGATGAGCTTTATGATATTATAAACACCAAAGGTGTCTCATGAAGATGGCCCTGTGGATAAAATATGTTTCTTTAGGCGCACTGCATGGGTACGACGATGCTAGCAGCAACGACACTTGCGGCACGCGGAATGCGGCACTACGGCGTGCTGCAAGCGGCAAAAACAATTGGGACTTTCGTGACATGCCCTGAGACGCGTAGTCGATCGAGACCCATGTTGTGAATCGAATTAGCAATGGCGATCCACGGCGTTGACGTGTTGCAGCTAAGGCGGCCGCGCCGCCACTGTTCGTCATAGAGTTCACAAACGACACAGTCCACAGCGCAATTGAGTCGTAACTGCCGAGCGGAGAACAACGTGTACTCTTGGTGTTGCTCGTGTGACACCCCTTGCAGTGCCCTTGATTGGCATTGCTGGTACATTGTACACGTAGAATAAAACAGCCCTAAAGACTGACAAGATGAAGACGGAGTGAAGAAGTTTCCTATATATTGCAGTTGTTTTGCAATAAGGCCTGGTTCTCAGTTCAGTTCCGTGCCCGTGTCTTCTCGTCCTGTATTTAGCGTTGTTTTACTCTACGCCTACGACATCTTGTGGCACAGCCACGCTGTGGAGAGCGCTTGCCAAGGTGGATTTGGCAGCAAGGTGTTGACCGTGGTATCTTGCCCTGGCTGCCATGAAGCGATAGCTATTGCTTATGGCGTGACCGTACGACAAAGTGGAAAAGCAGATGACGGTAAAGCTATAATAGAAGTTTCATGCTATTCCCCGAAGGTGACAGTTTCATGGAAGTCGTAATGTTGTGCCTATGGAGTGTCAACCCACAGATGCGAGATCGATGCCCTAGTATTAGCAAAAGTTTTGTGACCAGCATGGGCGTACTGCGCACGTTCACGGAGGGCTCTTTGACAAATGACAATCCATGATCGCGTAAATATAGCTGTAAAAACAAACTACATCACGCCGTGACTTAGAAGGAAAGCGCTGCGTGACATTTATCTCACGACAGCCGAAAATACCCTTTATTTGACGTCCTACATGTCAATAATGTATATGTTGCTGCTAAATGTCAGTGCATAAGCATCTGTGACTAATACCGTAAATTTGAAGGCAATCGCCGGGCGGATTCCAAGGGCTGATGTATCGGCCACCCGAAACGCACCACGAAAGCTCGGACAATTGATGGTAGGTCCTTTTAGTGCGCCAGCGAATGCCGGTTGCGGTCCAAAGACCGAGTCAGAGCCAAGAGTTGACAACACAACAGAATATATTCTTAATTAAGGCAATAAAATCATTGCAAACATGTACATTCGGCATATTCGGCCTGTCAGTTCACTATATAACTCATTATGATTAGGACAACGGGAACAAACAAGCCAATCGCGCTGCAAATGCAATGTTATGCCTTACAAAATCTTTATAACACTTATGGTCCTGAAATATTCACCGATGGTATCCCGTCCACCAATTCTTGAAATATGTCCCAATCTGGTCGAACTGCGCAGTGGGACGAGACACGAAGAGAAGGCGAGACAGACAAGCGCTTGTCGGTCTCGCCTTCTCTGTGTCTCATCCCACAGCGCAGTTCGACCAGAATGAACTCGTACCAACTCGCCCAACTCTCCACGCTGATTACTCGTATGTCCCAATGTCTATCTTCGAGGAAACACGGAGACTTCCAGCGCTGGTTGTTGTTCCCTTCGTCGTTGGCCCGTTACATGGCTCTTCTTGCCGCTCTTCACCGACCCCCGACTCTCCGTCATCACCCGCTTATATCAGGCCGTGCTCGTTAGTGGACACACAACGCTCCTGGGTATCAGCTGTAGGCTTGAATCTTACGGCATGAGTACAATCACACTTTAGCCTGCAGATAAATTTGGAGGGGGGGGGGGGCAGGATCTAAGCGTAAATTACTTTAAATATAGTGTACTGAGGAAAACAAAAATAATTATGCGGCACGCGGACTTAATCCTTTCTGCAGCGGACTAGCCGCAGGCAGAAAGAATTAGAACCAGAATACGGGCAGCTTGCCGAAAAAGCAGGCGCCTGCAAATCCCCACATCGACTGCAGCGACGATGACCGACACCGCGCAGCCTGCGCAGATCCTTCTCCGGCAGCCCAGGGAGCCACCGACTTTTCGGGGATGACCACAGACTTAGAAGGCGTCATCGAGGGCGACCAGACGGCTTCATCGAACCGTCAGATTTGCGTCGCTGCATGAAGGCAAAGCTAAAGTAATGATCACAAATTTCAGCCACTAATACATGCGCCTCAACATCTGTACGACGGTCGCCATCAGGGATGAATTCGTGGACGCCAGTAAAGCGTTCGCCCTTCATCAACGCTGCCGAACCTGCTTCGATGAATCCAGGTCCCCAACAAGATTTCGAGGTCAATCCGAGCCTTCCGAAGCACAAGCAACACCAGCTTGAAGCCCTGCGCCTGCAGTTGATTGCTTCTCGTTGTCGTCAATAATGAGACAGACCCCATCCTAAAACATCGTATCATGACAGAGGAGAATGCGAGACCACTCCGTGAGAGCCTGTACCGAGTTTCAACGCGAGACCGGGAGGCTGTAAACAACAAGTCGAGGAAATGCTACGCGACATCACTCAGCCTTCCAAGACTCCTTGGCACGTCATCCGTGGTGTTAGTGAACAAGACGGACGGAACCCTACGTTTCTGCGTCGGTTATCGCCGATTACAAAAAAAACGAAGAAGGGCGTGTACCCTCTCCCACCTGTAGACGACGCCCTGGATCGACTTCACCGCGCGAAGTACTTTTTGCCAATTGACCTCATGACCGGCTATTGGCAAATAGAGGTCGACAAGAGAGATCGAGAGAAGGCTGCCTTTACCACACCGAGACGGCCTCTTCGAATTCAACGTCATGCCCTTTGGTCTTTGCTCGGCAGCTGCGTCGTTCCAACGTGCTATGAATGCCGTACTGGCATGCTTAAAGTGGCAGACTTGCCTTGTGTACATGGACGATGTCGCTCCGTTTTCATCAAACTTCGACGAACATCTCCGGCGCCTTGAAGCTGTACTTCAAGCAATCAGGACCTCCGGACTCTCCCTGAAGACAGAAAAGTGCCATTTCACGTACGAGGAACTTCTGTTTTTAGGCCAGGTCACCAGCAAGTCTGGAGTTCACCCCGATCCACGTAAAAGAGCTGTCATCGCTGCCTTCGCGCCGCCAACCGACAACAGGGGCCACACGCGGATTTCTCGGTTTGTGCGGATATTGCAGAAGCCTCTTCAAAAAATTTTCTGGCATCACCGAGCCACTAACTCATCTCAGGAAGACCGACGCGGAATTCAAGTAGACAGCGGTGCAAGTCGAAGCCTTTGAAGAACTGAAACGACGCCTGCAGACGCCTCCAAAACTGACGCATTTCAACGAATACGCCGACACGGAAATCGACACCGACGCAAGCAGCGTAGGACTGGGCGCCGGTTCTTGTCCAGAGAACTGACGGTGTGGAAAGGGTGATCAGTTATCGTAGCTGGTCGCTATCTAAGGCAGAAGGAAACTATTCCACAAAAGAAAAGGAGTGCCTTGCGATCATCTGGGCTAAGTCAAAGTTTCGCCCCTATCTCTACGGCAGGCCCTTCAAAGTTGTGAGCGACCACCACGCCTTATGTAGGCTAGCTAACTTGAAGGACCCTTCAGGTAGGCTCGCAAGATAGAGTCTGAGCCTTTAAGGATTCCACGTTACCACCGTTGACAACTCCGGACGAAAGCACTTTGACGCCGTCTGCTTGTCTCGCACCCCCGTCGACCCACCGCCACAGGACACAGATGATGACAGCTTCTTGGGAACCATAAGCGCCGACAACTTCGCTGAACGACAGCGAGCCAACCTGTAATTCAGGAGCCTTATGAAATATCTCGAGGGCAGGACAACCGTTGTTCCGAAGGCATTCAAGCGAGGACTGGCGTCGTTTTCGTTGCGATACGGCGCCCTCATGAAGAAGAACATTTCACTACTTCGAACCAAGTACCTTCTCGTAGTGCCTTCACCATTGCAACCGGAAATCCTCCAGGCCCTACACGATGACCCAACGGCTGGACACATCGCTCTTGCCTGACCCCTACCAAGAATACTGGAAATTGATCACGAATACGGCCAACGCGGCTGGCCACGGCTTGCCGCCAACGCCGCTCGCTACGTACTGACATGCCGAGGCTGTCAGCGACGCGAGATACCGCCGAAAAGGCCAACAGGCTTTCTTCAGCCGAACAAACCACCTCCCCGACCTCTCCAGCAAATGGAGATGGACCTACGGGGGGCCGTTCCCAACGTCAACTTGTGGAAACAGATGGATCGTCGTGGTTACCGACTACCTCACCCGCTACGCCGAACAAGGGCCCTGCCCAATATCAGCGCCGCCAAGGTAGCAAAGTTCTTTATTGAGGACATCGTACTGCGCCATGGCGCGCCAGAGGTCGTCATTAACGACAGAGGCACAGGCGTTACAGCGGAGTTAACTCAGCCGATGTTCAGGTACAGCGAGACAAGCCACCGCCGAACCACAGCCCACCACCCACAGACCAATGGCGTCACCGAGCGTCTAAACAAGACCATCGCTGACATGCTGGCCATGTACGTCGACGTCAAACACAAGACGTGGGATGCCATCCTTCCGTACGTGACCTTCGCGTAGAGGACGGCCGTGGAAGAAACGACGCAGATGACGCCGTACAAGGTGGTCTATGGAAGGAGCCCGGCAACGACGCTCTATGGAATGTTACTTAACGTCACCGACGAAGAAATCTTCGTCGGTGATGCGTAGACGGTGAACCCGTCTACGCATCAAGAATCAGCACGACCGACAGCCGCCGTTACAGTCTTCGACGACGCTTCATAAAATACAAGCCCGGTGACCTTGTTTGGGTGTGGACACCGATACGCCGATGTGGATTAAGTGAAAAATTACACCATCTCCCGCTAAAGGGAACCATGTGTAGATGTGAAGCAGCGGGCGCTAACGCTTACACTGGCGGCGGCGTTGACGCTGGCGCTCATCGCAGCGTTGCGCAGGAGAGAAAACTGGGGAGGCGCAAAGCACGCAGTGATGGGAGCGGTGTTTCCTACTGGAACATGCCAATCGCTGCTAATGGGCAATGAGAGACAGAAGACTCCGACTGGACACAGAGACCCGCACTCCGCTTTTAGTTAACGCGCACGCTGCGAATTTTTATTGTTCAACAACGCACAGGAGAAATCTTCCACCGGCACCACCTTGGAGGTCAAGATCCATTGCCATATATACGGGATGGCCAGTGAACGGTTGTGCAGCGCGAGCAGGCGGTTTTTTCAACCAAGAAACTCGCTAGCAGACGCTGCCTGCGTCGGCGTCGCGAGGCGAGAGAGGGGGAAGCGGAGGAGAGGAGAGAGAGGGGGGTGACACGCATGCGCAGTGGGAGTGTGAACGCCGTGGGCAGGGATGCGTAGAGGAGAGAGGGGGGGAGCGTAGGAGAGGAGAGAGAGGGGGGGACGCGCATGCGCAGGGGGGAGTTAGACGCCGCGGGCAGGGATGGAGAGAGGGGGGGAGTGTAAGAGGGGGAGAGAGGGAAGGGAGGCGCATGCGCAGTGAGGGTGTGGTTGCCGTGGGGGAGGGATGCCTATAGAGGGGGGGAGAGGAGGTTTTTATTTTTATTTTTTTCTTTAACTGTTTGCGCATGCGCAGTAAGGGTGGGCACGCGGCACACCACCACCACCACCACCACCACCACCACCACCACCACCGGATTAAGCTTCGCCATAAGATGCTTCACATCTAAAAACTTTTTCGGTTGTGCTTCGAACCATACAAGGGGCTTCGACGTATCGGCGCTCTAGAGTACGAGGTTATCCAAAACGGCATTACGAACTCTCAGAGGTGCCGTACGCGACTTGAAGTTGTCCATATCGTGTGCCTCAAGCCATTTTATGCGCCTTAACGAACCTGAGGACTGTAATCTTTGCTTTATTCTTGCACTTTCTTGCTTGCATATATTGCTTATCGTACTTTCTTGCTTTGTCATTCTATTTCTATGTGCTGTTGAAGCATCGGGACGATGACTTTTTTTAGGGGGCCAATGCCACACGCACCCCATTCTATGTTTTATGGCGATGGCCTGCTGCACATGTAGCTGGATACTGCGTCACGCAAACCGCGCAAGAATATCTGGGAGCATTCCAGATTATTTTAGGATAACCTGGTAGGCTTATTTCACCATCACAGTTAGGTGACAATACAGACGTACATGATAATCTTATAGTGAATGAGCACATATTATATACCGAGTAATAGCCATAATTGTACACGTGAAAAATTGTTTATTATTCTTCTTTCGGCTCCTGTGTACCTTCCGTTCCTTCTGTAATTTCTACTTGAGCCTCTTCACTTACGGAGCAGTTCAAGTCGTATGGCTGGAAAATTGTGATATTGTGGCAGATCTGGAAGAACTCTATTTGGCAATAAAATGGTGGTAATGTACCGTTAGGAATAGGTCCACGAAGGTACATATGCGTAGCTCTCAGAGGTGAACCTGAAAATATTGACTTAGTCAGTGAGCATTGTCAAATATGAGCATATCACGCGGCATAAGCCAACAGCACAGGCGAGGGCAAGGCGGATGACTTTCAGAAACAAATCAGCGTTGCAAAGTGAGCCATTCATTTGGACGCGCCGCAAATAGGTATGTCTTTTTTTCAAGTTTCGGTTATGCACAGTAACTGACAAATGAAAACGAACTACAAGTTTCAAAGGCTAATACATTTAACTATGCAACATGATTATACTTTCTAGAAGACGCCACAACATTGAATGTTATTCACACCGGTCACGAGGATGTTGATTCGGGAGAATGGCTTATAGACTCGTGTGGATTCCCTTGCTTGTGCCTTTATTAGTTCCACACCGTGGTGTGCGCTTTTAGCGGTACATATTTTCCATTCATTGCACGCCTTTCATTCGGTATAAGCTTCTGCCGCATACCACATCGTGGTATGCGCTTTTTTGCAGTACATATTTTAGATTCGTTTCACGCCCTTTATGCCAGATTAGCTTATATCTATTATGCACGTCTCTACTTCATCGAATTTTAGGCCACTTTACGCCGGTTTAAGTATTCCACATTACGCTCCGTCTTGGCGTTCTGGTCAGGACGGGGCGTACACGATTCGTCATGATTGCCCTATACAGCGTGCCTTAAAATGCAAATAGCACCGGAAATAATTCGAAGCATCCAAGAAGCTCGACACCAAACAAGAAAAAAACACTCGTCTTGAACGTATTTCGCTGAGTGTCCTTAAACTTTCTCTTAATTTGAGACATTTGACTACTGTAATGCTCACGACCGTCTATTCACGGGCAAGATTAAGTCGCGCAAGAATCCCTCAGGCTCATACTCAGACTCAGACTGTATATTTTCGTAGAGTTACTCATAGGGAATGACAGTCGGTAGCCCGCCTCTGTGATGAAATGAGAGCCGTCTGTTAACCTCCTGTTCGTTTTCATTCTGCTGAAGGCATTGCCAAATGTGGCAAATTTTGTTCTCCTGGCAAGTCATCATTGAAGCACGTGAAGTGACAGAAGAGGGTTCAGAAAGTTCAGGAAGAAGTTGAACGATTGAGTTGATGGAGCGAAAGGATACGAAGAATATTTGATGGTGCTAAGCGCAGCAGTGAAGCACCAAATTTGCGTGCTAACGGTACAAAAGGATCTGCAATATGATCAGAATCTAGATTCTGATCGTGTTCGTAGAATTCTCATTTCGCCAAATAGTCGCTTCTTTATGGCAGAGCGTTCACTAGACGATTATCAGGACTTCTTACTTTCATAGCGAGAACACGCTGACAGAGCAAGTTTTACGTCGATTATGCATGCATTTTACGTCCATTATGCATGAATTGGCGAGATTACCTGTTGCTACTTATTGATGACGCGCTCGACTGCTTGCAAGGAGCGGAGTTCTTTTCTTCCTTGGATCTTAGGTTGCGCTTTTGGCAGGTACCCATGGCTGAAGTTG